>JACM01002611.1:0-24053 GCA_000787095.1 Periophthalmodon schlosseri
GCAATACAAATAAACTTGTCTTGCCTTACCTATTGAAGAAGTCTATATTCTGGATCCCAGGTAAACATACAAATGGAGTGTGAAGTGAAATATTTACATTCAAACACTGCCTCGCAAAACTCCATGCCAAGAAAAAATGCTGACATTCCATAAGCGGGCATGGCTACATGTGCGTAGTGCTACTGTGAAATATACCCTCTACTATAAACCTTAAAATGACTCCCCAGCAACTCTCCAGCTGAGCCAATCACCATACAGTGCCATTGATCAAGTACATGAAGTGTAGACCTTACATAACACCAACTGAGTGTACCAGAAACTACTCTGAAAATGGAAACTCTAAAAATTAACGCTATTCAATTTTCTGTGTATGGAGTGAGTGAGTAGTGACTACAGTGCAGTGTGAGGCTTCGCCAAGCCTGAAAAGTGTAAGGATCACTATTATCTTCTTGCGACCACAAGGTTACCTTTATTTATTTATTTATTAACATAGTTTCATAGAGCACCTTTAAACCAGTCCCAAACCAAAACATGCAGTAGACAAAATTCTCCAGCTAATAATCAGATACCAGCGCCTCACTCAGACTGCACCTGGTCCAGCTGCGACTCCAGTGTGGGAGCATTTTTGTTGCGATGTGACACTCACACTCAAAGCGGTGCTCTGCCGTGCTGCTGTGTCACTGCCTTTGAAGCTGCATGTACCATAACTATTAATTTATTAAGGGAAAAGGCTGCGGTGGGCTCAGACGTCCTGCAAAAATAAACTCCCAACGGAATTAATCCGGAGCGCTATGGTACCTCCACTGGCACCACCGGACTACACACCGTGTGGTCTGAGCCCAAGGTGGATTAGCATCTGGAGATGGCTTTTGGAAACTGCACATTTGTCGCCCACTGCTTCTAGGTGCCCTGAGATAATGTTAACAAGGTTAGTCTTTTGCCATTTTTGCTACTTAATTTTTTTGTAATCTGATTTTTATTACCATCAATCTCCTAAATTTAAAGGATGGGTCTATGGGGCAACACAGTCTACAAACTACAGGATCCTTCATGATAATAACTCATTTCCCTTATCTAGCAATTTTCTAGACACACTCTACAATACGGCGCATAACAGATTCATTTCAGGTTTGATGGCAGAAGTGTTGGTGAGTGGTTCTTAATGCCAATTCCCAGAATCCTTTATGCTAAAGCAGCTTGGAAACCTTCCTCTGCAATGAGCTCCTCTGAAGCACAGCCAAAGAGTCCTCCAAACATTATATGAGTGCTTTTGGAACAGGCCCAGCTATGTCACATAACCAAATCCTCTGTGTTTAAAACATTGATCTATAGTTTAAAAAAAAAAAAAAAAAAAAAAAAAAAAAAAAGGGGGCCGTATTTTTAAAAAAAAAAAAAAAAAAGATGAAGGGCCATTATGTCTCAAAATTAGACTGAATCTAAATTATTTGGTAGTGAGCCGAGGACACAAAGGATCCACAGGTGCATCCTCTGTGCAGATTATCCAATCCAGAGGAGATGCACTGCGGAGGGTGAGTGGGATTTTACTGAAGTGATGTACCACTTTCAGAGCACTGATGAGGAGATTAAGTCACCAAGGGCCCTGGCACATGGGTAACACCTGCTATGTGCCAATGAGCAAGGACTACTGCCATATACACACTTATAACTTCCACGTATACTTGCCATTATACATGTGGATAGTAGGAATTTGCAAAAAGTAGGGTTGCTAACAGTCCTAATTTGGGTGAAACATTCCGCTTTTTGGCTGAATTTTATTTGTCCCTACTGGTACAGATGATATCCTGCATTTCAGTGAGAGCCTATATTGTTGATAGAATGATTGTCCGGTGTGCTAAATAAGGAGCCACTGACCAAATCAAAGCCATGAGGGACTGATCTGAATCTCAAAATACTTTCTAACTTGCCAAACTCAGCTAATACGCAGTTGTTTTGAGCAGGCACTCATAAGGCACCGGTGCAGGAGCTTTAGCTGTTAGCATTAAAGAAACAAAAGGGGAATTTTTTTTTTTTTTTCTTAAGAAAGTGGTGCCATTATTCAACACCAAAGTTGTGAGTATCCGTTGAAAGGACTTAAGCCATAAGATTAATATAAATTTGTGGAACCAATCCCAAACAAATAATGATCAGATTCAACATTTATGTATCATAAGTTTTGATATTTCTTTCATTAAAGGTCCTGTAACATTTTTTTTTTTCCCATGCGTGTTAGCATGCTAGTTGTTGTTAGCTTTACCATCACAGCAAACAACTCTCTCTCTGAGAGTTGTAAAAAGCACTTATTAACTCATCATGGTGAATAATTAGGATGCTCGGAACACATAAGATAAGTGAGGAATAATTAAATTAACTAGTTCTGTTTTTTAGGTAAAAAAAATCAGATATGGCACATCTAACAGTGAAGCTCCTATTGAGTTATATCCCCGCTCTCCATCTGAAAGTATGACATCTTATTATATAACGTCAACGCAACCCATTGAATGTACCAATACTTTGGTTTCGCTATAGCTGACAGGTATAGACTAGAGTATATAGCTTTAACCATTTATTCACTTATTCATATTCTCATATTTGGCCTCAAGGGCCTTTAAACAACTGCCCCAAAACACCAACACAGCAATGAAACAGGCTTGCAACTTTAAATCAATTATGCTTTGGATTTTTCACAGGGTCAGCACTGGCCTAGCTGTCTGAAATCTTTGATGATAAATGACCAGCCACTCGCCTAAAAATGGGAATCCTCTCAAAGAAATGTAGTAATTGACTCATTTTTCACTAAGCGACGGAAGACAGCGAAGCTTCCGTGTGACAGGCCGGCAGACCAGGCAGCCACCCCGGCCAAGGACATCTGGAGCTGGGTCATCAGCGCGGCTGCTTCCCCCGACAAAGCAATCTGTTGTGTGGGCTTCACGGCCTTGACCAGAGGATGGTACATGCAGGTGAGCGGTGGTGAAGACTTGTCCTGCCCACATATGGAAGAAGTGAAAGTCATAGAGATAGTCGTTGTATGCATATGTTTTGTAAATGAGTTTAAAGACATGCTGTAAGTACATGCATTAAAAGTTGTGGAAACAGTGAGACGTGGTGTGAATAATGTTTTTATAGATTTATTCAAAGGTCCTATATTACACAAAATTGACTCTTGTGAGCTTTTAACCATGTTGGAATGTTGTTACTTCATCAAAAACACACTCGGAATTGTGTGTTGTTTTATTCACAAATGTTTGAGTAATCTTTTATTATTAGGCTGTCTCCAGAGACAGGCAATTCCAGAGCTGAAATTATCTAAATGATTCTGGTGAAGGTGTATGAAGTTTAAAAACACAGTGGAGCACTTCCTGTATTACCACATGACATCACAAAGTGGAACAGAGTGTTTTCTGTTTGCGAGAAGAACTCAGCCTAAAATAAGCAGGCTTGTGTTTTAAACGTGTGAATGAAACAAAACATAACTCTGGGTGTGTTTTTGATGAAAAAACAACATTAGATCTATATAATAGATCAGAAAACAGTGTAATATGGGCCATTTAAGTCCATGTAGTTGAGCTTAAGTTGTTTTGCCCCAGTACAGATGTAGTACTGTATACAGTGTAAAAGCAGCTCTTAGGGTCAAAATGAGACAATTATGTGCTGTCTGCATTCAATTCAAAGCATTTTAAGAACCAGGAAGTGCACTGTTGGCATGCTAATAGTTGTTAGAATTACCGTGATGGTCTCTGAAACTTCTGAAAAGTGCTTATAAACTCTTGCAGTGAATAATTAGGATGCTCAGAACACATAAGGAAAGTGAAGAATAACTTTGGATCACTGCAAACTGTTTAAAATGAATTTGTTCTGTTTTTCACGTTTTAAAACTGAAAAAATCAGGTACAGTGCCTTCAAAGGTGCTGTACCCATCTTGTCTTGCCCCAGTAGAAGCAGCTCTTAGGGTCAAAATGAGACTGATGTGGGCTTTATCCATTTATTATAAAGCTCAACAGTGACTGCCTGGCACTGGTTCCAGAATTAAATTTTCATTTTTTTGTCATATACTTTCCAAAAAAATAAGAAAAAATCAAATTTTCCTCAGCTTGCTCAGGGCTAATCAGCTATGTGGTAACTAATGACCATAAGTCCTATACTTTTATTTAAAGTCTTTTTCTAAAACTTTATGAACCGCAAAATTATTAAGACTTGCACAGAATCTTAAGAACTTTTTTAAACATCTTAAAACTCATTGCGGTGAATAATTGGGACACTAGGAATTAAAGACGGCTGGAAACAGTTCATTTTAAGACATGTTATGCTCTCTCTGGTATTTTGTGTTAATTCATGACACTCTTAGATTGTTATTTTATCTTTTGTTCATTGTGAACCATAATATTGAGCTAAAACAACATAATGATAGAAACAGATCCATTGACTTGTGGTTCAAAACTTCAGAATTGACTCTTGCCCTGTCTCTTTAAGCTACATCACTCATAACACAGGGTTACAAAAAAAAAAAAAAAAAAAAAAAAAAAAAAAAAAAATTGTAAGTTGTCTATGTTTTTTCAACTGAATTAGGACCATTTTACACTGCTGAATCCAAAAAATGACATCAATTTTTCTCAATCAGGTCAGGTTTTTATTCTAATTTGACTTTGAAAAATCTGATCTTCTGACTAAATTGATTACATTTTTGTGACATTATCAGTTGATTTTCATTAATATTTCTCATCCAGAAAAAAAACAAGTTTTCTAACAGAATGTATTAATTAAATGTTACAAACTTCAGTTTCTGTAAATTGAATAATAGACATTGATAAAGGTAAGTACATGTAAATTGATTGTTACATCATCATTGTGCAAAATTCAGGGCATGAACTTCTGTTTCTTCGAACCCTTCGAATGCTCAGCAGCAGGGATGTCTCTCTTCAGAGTCCAACAGTAATCAGCCATCATGACTACATCACAGCATCCCTAATACCTGGTCTCCTTCTCTTTTATGTCCTGATGGAATCTCTCCCCCTGGTCATCACTCACTGATCCCAGATTCTCAGGAAACCAATCCATATGTGAGAATAAGTAATGCATTTTGATGCTCATGTCGCATCCAAGGTTTCTGAACGCAGTCAGCATATTGGTGACAAGTTCTGCATAGTTCCTGGCCTTGTTGTTGCCAAGAAAGGTCTCCATGACCAGAACAAAAGCCTTCCATGCTTCCAGTTCCACTTTGTTCATTGAGTTTTCAAACTCAGGATCTCTGATGAGCTGATGGATTTGAGGACCATCAAAGATGCCAGCTTTCAACTTCTCTATGGTGAATCCTGGAAAAGCATGGCACAAGTAGAAGCGAAGCAGCCAGCATCCTTGTCTAGAGCTTTGGTGAACTGTTTAATCAAGCTGAGCTTGATGTGCAGCAGTGGGAAGAGTATCTTGTCTCTGTCTACCAGAGGATTGTTGATGACGTTCCTTGCTCTGCAAGGCACCAATCCCTGCCAGGCCAGTCCTTCTTTGTGTAAAGCTGAGCAGTGTCCCTACTATCCCAAATGCACAGAAAGCATGGGTACTTGGTGAAGCCGGACTGTTGTCCCAAAAAAATTCACCATCTTCAGGTCAACACAAATAAGCCACTTATGCTGATCATAACAAATTTTCTCCAGCACATACTTCACCACTTCGTACTTCTCCTTCAGTGTAGTCGAGTGAGCTAGGGGTACAGAAGCAGTGAACACATTTCAGTGATTGCTTGCTACTGTCAATGAACAGTCTCCAATCTTTGGGTTCATACTGTGGCACTCCAAGCTTGTGCAGAAGCTGAGCAATATCTGTACAGTAGACCAAGCCCTTCTCTTCAAAGAAAAAAACTGAGGAACTCTTGATGTCTGTTGCGGTAAAAGGTGATGCGAGCACTGTCAGAGAGGCGGTTCTTTTCCTTCAATCTGGATGCCAATAGCTCGGCAGAGGACTTTGACAAGCTGAGATCGCAAACTAGATCATTTAGCTCCTTTTGGGAAAAAGGATGTGACGCATCATCATTAAGAATCACTTCTTCTTCTTCTTCATCTTCTGGAACACTGGAGGAATCTTCGTCACTGATATCAGGAAGTTCTCCAAAGATAGGTACTGAAATTCCATCACAGTGAGCCACAGGACGACGTGCTGACTCAAGATCAGGATACTTGAGGCTGCTTCGGTTCTTTCTGTTGATCCCAGTCACATCAATAGCGCAGAAGTAGCAGTCAGTGACATGGTTTGTCGGCTTCCTCCAAACCATGGGAATTCCAAACTTCAGACATCTCTTCTTGCCTTTGGTCGACTGATGCAGATTCTCGGTGCATGACTTGCATACCATGTGTGGCGCCCAAGCTTTATCCTGGTCACCAAGTTTAATACCAAAATAAGCCTGGTAAGCACGCTTTATGAAACCTGTGACTAGATTCCTGTTAGGAACAATGGTGTATTCACCTCAGATGTAGCAGAATATGTCAGGCTTATTTTTGCAAGATCTTCTAGTCGAAGCCATTTCATTCAACTTGTAAATAAAAAACAACAATTAGTCATAAGTTGGCACATGCAAAATCTTCAGAATTCGTTTCTTGCGAGAAATATAAAAGCACTTTGCATCATATGACAAATTATATGAAAATACCAGTACATGTCAACAAAAAAACGTCAAAAAACAAATATGTAGCTTAGTTCAGAAAGTTGACCTGATTAAGCAAAACCAATGTGATTTTTGGATTCAGCATATCAAAATTATCCTAAATCAGCTAAAAAAACTTAAACAATAAATTTGGTGTTGAGCAGTGTAATTAAAGGGTACCTGATTTTCACATCACAAATGCAACAGGTATGTATTTAAATGTTTCTAACTCATCTGTAGCTCTCACAAACCCTTTGGCACATTGTTAATATGCACATGCATTCATTTTCAGGACCACTTTGGAACATCTTTTTCAGATGGTGAAATTGGGGAGGACTGTCCAACCTTGAATGCTGCTAAAAAATACTTTATCATTAGCAGCAAACAGCGCGTAGCAGTTTCATTTTGACACAAAGTGCTGCTTTTACAATATACTCTTTGGGTGAAAACACAAAATGATTTACAAAAAAAAAAAAAAAAAAAGATTGGGTACTCCAGTTCTAAAGGTGCTGTGCCGGATTTTCACTGTCTTAAAAACATAAGAAACGGAACTGGTTCATTTGAAACAGTTTGCAGTGATCCAAAGTTATTCCTCACTTAACTCACACATACTGACTATCCTAATTACTCACCGCGATAAGTTTATACGTGCTTTTCACTACTCTCTGAGCAGTGTGGAGTTTTGCGATCACGGTAAATCTGACAACAACTAGCATGCTAATACGTACTTCCTGTCTTTTGTCTTCAAGAGCTGCTCATACAATATCTGTACTGGGGCAAGACAAATTTTACTCAAATAAAAATTAATGTACATGATCTTTAAGTAAAGTGAATCACATTAACAATGATTTTACATACAACAAATATTCAGATTATATGATGATTTATAAAAAAATTTAAAGAGTAAATGTGCTTAGCTACAATAAGGGTGCATTCACACTTGCACACATACCACATCAAAACTAAACCTGGGACTAAATCTGGACAGGAGCAGGACTAAAGCAGGATGTGACCAGGATCAAGCCCAGTCTACTTCAGAACTAGCCCCAAATCAGAACCTGTTAACCAATCAAACTCTGACCTGCTCTTCATTGTCGTAGTCATGAAGTATGTTTTATAAGGGACATAGCACCAGCACTAGCATCCCAGAGGTCTTACTGTGTATGTAAGCAGGATGTAACACAACCCTAAGACTCAGCAAGTGTGAAATTGCAACAGAGAGAATAAGACTAACAATGACACAAGTTTATCAAAGAGGAGTAAGCAGTACAAAAAAAAATATTGTTCTTTAAATATGCACTGTGTAACTTTTCTGGAGGGTCCTGATGTGCTTTGCTTAGAATGTTCCACAGTATGGCATTAAACATTTATCCATGCACAAGCAGGTGACACCACAGTATTTTTAAGCAATAAAAAAGGAATCGTAATTGAATAAAAGCGCACTCCATGTGACATCTCTGACGAACAAGATTTCCATTGAAACAAGGCAGGGGAGGCCCTCCTCTAAGACAAATAAGAGCCAGGTTTGTGGAGATGCAAGCCCGCTCACAGTAAGGCAGATGTTTTTTCTGTGTTTATCTGACACAAAACGGTTACACAGTGGGACTTTAAACAGACTATAAATAATTGGTGATCACAATCATAAAAGCCTTGATCGCAGTGTTGATAGTATTAATAATATAAATAATAAAATTCTGCCCTACAAAGGGAAAACACAGTATCTGCAGAGACAGATCAGACAAACTGAGAAAATAGCTTTAAAGTTTTTATGTTGTCCTTCTGTGTATGTCGGAGGAACACTAATGAGAGTATGTATTACCATATGAGGAGTTCATATGTATCAGTTACAACCATCAGCCTTAAAACTTAGTCACCAAATCAAACGGATAATATAAAGGTGTTTTTTAGTCTTAACTCAATTTTGACAAAATACACAGTGACTGCGTTTTTCTTTTGTAGGGCAGAATTCTATAAGCGGTTTTAAAAGCATATTCTATCATAAATCCTGACATGTCCTCCACTTCAACTTTAAACTAGGCATCTTATAATGTCAGTATGCCTGGAAAGCTACTTCTTCAACTATTCTATCCAGCAGAAACATTCCATAGCTTTTCCCCATCTTTCCCTGTACTTGCGGCCGGTATTCCGCGGAGCTGTTCCACCCTTGAATCTTGGCTCACACTTCGGCGCAGAGGCAGATGGTTGTGGTCGCCGAACCTTGTCAGGACGGCCCGCGGCGCTGCACTCTCCGACTTGTCAGCACTTACTTAAACTAATGACCCCGTCGCTGTGAGCTGGAATCAGGCCACAAAAGACCAGAATAGGAGCCCAACGGAATCTTCTGGGACTTTTCAATTCAATGGTCCGCATCCGGAACATCTCCCCTGCTCCGAGTTGCCCGCGGTGATCAACATGCCAGGTAATTGCTTCTGCCACCGTACCCTATGTTAAATGACTTTATTAATCAAATTTCTCTGTTCAACTCATTGGTCAAGGTTGAATGTTATCATAAAGCGTTGACTGGCGGTCCCCATGTGTCCACCTGTCATGTGTTGTGTTTTGATAGCCTCTAACAATGCTACGGAGTGAAGGAGAAGCCATTAAGGATTATATAGATTGAGGCGATGGAAACTTATATGCCGAGGAGGGGTGAGTAGACAAAAATGGTACTTAAAGGGCCTATACCTGATTTTTATTTATTCTTGTTAATACAAATGCTCTTTATATCATGCATCGTATAGTAAAAACGGCTAAATAAGAACAAAATTGAGACTGTTATATACAGCCTAATATATGTGTTTTACAAAGCATTTTAAGGTGTATCAGCTAATGCAGAAGCTACTGACAGGATCACCTATTTTCATCCAATTAGGTATTTAGTTACCAAGAATTATGGGAAACCAACTGCCTGACACTATCCCAGACACATTCTCTGTCATGGTGCATTTTCAAGAGTGACATAAAAGCTTAAAGAGGGGGTAGAATACTTCTATGGGGTATTAACTGCTAACACATAATATATTTAAATCATCATGTTACATTTTATTGTTTTGAAAATGCTATATTCGCCGAAAATAATGTATTAAAATGTTTTATAAGTTTCACTTATGCTCTGAGTCCCCCCTCCCTTTGCTCCCCATGCTAAGTTACTTCTCTTTTAGAGCACCATCACAACACAATCAGAGTGCATTTTGCTAATGAAACTACTACTCGTCGCATCAGGTTGTGTATTGTTTTGTATTATGCTTTTGTATATTTAACAGAAAATTGCTGTGCGGGAGCACTGGACAGAATCCTACTGCTAACCGTAAGGAGGGTTTGAATGGGGCCCAGGGGAGATCGTTAAATTACTCAAACATGCATGGATGACATATAAAAGGCATGTTTTTGATGAGGGAACAACATAATATGGTATAAAGCTCCAGTTGATTTTGCATTTGCATTTTAAAGTAGGTAGGGATTGGAGAACCAAATGCAAACAACCGCATGACACTATCCCAGACAAATGTTTCTGCGCTGCACTATCATAGTGGCAGAAAAGACTACGTGGGCGGGGCTAACAGTTAAAACTAAAACATGTTCCTGACCCATGGTTTGAAATCAGGTACTGAGAAACTACTACTCAAAAAATACTAATTGTAAGAGTAACTGATCTGATTTGTAATTTCAAGTTAAAGGTGCACTATGTAGCTTTTTTTCTGGAGGTAAGCCACCTGCTTGTCTTCTTACTTTTGATACTATTGCTTTGTCTGAAATGTACCAGAAGATGGCATTAGATATATCTATCTCTGTGAAGTTACAGGTCATATCTGTGGAGAGGTGACCCTGATCATAGTAAGAATACATGTTTTTAGACTTTTTTGTGATTAAAACATCTGTGATTGAAAAAATGCAAGACTGATAATGCCATACTGTGTAACATTTACAACAAAGCAATAGCATTCTCATGGAGACAAGATGGCAAAGCTATCAGAAGTGTAAAACATGATGCTATCAGAAGTATAAAACATGAATGAATCCACAAATTCTGGTACAGCCTAGGTCACAGATAAATACTAAATCATATCTGAAGCAGCGAAGCAAGAAACACAAAAGTTGAAATCATTTCATATTGTCAACATAAAGCTTTTGTCACTCGTAGACTTACTCACAGTGGAAGAATAACTGAGGATTGATTCTTAACGTTAGTGATTAGTGCCAAAATTAGCATACATGCTAACAACCACATAACACTTCTTAAAGTTAACACTGTGCTGGACAATAACGTACCAAAACTATAGTGGGCCACAGCAGCTTGACAATAAAATATTAGTTTTATTTCATCAAGCATCACAAATCCTGCAAACATTAGTGAACTTCGGAGATTGGAGGTGGAAGTTAGATATTGACTAGCATTAGTGCCATAGAAGGGGCTTGATTAAAGTTTATGAGAATTTTTGATGTATAAAAATATTTGAATGTGTTTGAATTATCAAGCAATGGACAGGTCGCCTGTTAGCAAAATATCACTGACCTTTGGGTTCATTTGTAAAAGTCAAACTGCTCCATTCATTAAAAAGAACATTTGCTTTGGAACACACCGAGGAGCTGCTAATGACCAGGTGCATTACATTCAGGCAGCAAGTCGTAAAAGCCACACAGGGATGCTAGAAATGTCTGAAATGGACTGAATGATCTGAATTTGGCATTTGAGAATTTGTCCCCATTAAAGCAATGACCATTTAAAATATGCCACTAGTTTCATTAGTGTTAAAATCTGTTCAATTTCTCATCAGTTATTTCAGGAGCCATCTTCAAAACAGAGTATTTGTAAATGGTGGATTATGCAGCTAGGCCTGTCATGATAATTACTATATCGACTTATCGTTCAATACAAGAAAGATGGAAGTAGTAAAAGAAAAATTGTGAACTATGCCTGAGTCATATTTCAAGCCCCTAATGGGTGCTCTCACACCTATTAGCATACTGGCTAGCCCTATTGTTTTCTTTGTTTAGATATAGTTCTGAGGATGGAGTTATAAATAGGAGATAGATGATGTCAAAGGCCCCCATCCCTGTTCAAAGTCTGTCTTCAAAGTCTTGTCTTTCCAAACTGAGGGATTACACAGACATTAAAGATGGAAAAATAATTTTGGAGGGTCAGTATTTATCGTTGGTACTTTTTCTTTGTACTAGTAGGGAATGTTGTGGAATTTTGCATCCCCTGCAAAGTATTAGCAAGGACACCTCCAGTTAATTGCTGACATTTCTCGATAATAGTTGGATGATACCACAGCTAACCACAGAAATGTCAGCAATGAAGTGAAGGTGTCCTCGCTAAGACTATGCAGGGGATGCAAAATGCCAAACTGTTAGGTAAAATAAGTGTTGTCCTAACAAGTCCTAGAGTTGTAAAGAGAGGCAGGAGACTCTGGATGTCTGAGGCTGGAGAAGTTTATTTACCATCAGTCCGGGACCCAGTGACTTGAATATACTCAACACTGCATGTTATCATCGGCCATTCAAGTCTCACTATGCTTCCACACAAGGAGGTTTAAACAGGAGCTAAGAAGGACAGCATGGAGATAAGCTGGCCAAGATAAAATGAGAAGTGCATAATGTACCGCTTCTGTGAGACGAGTTGACCAAGGAAACTGATAATGTTAAAGAAAGATAAATTATGTAATAGTTGAATGATGCCATAGCTAACCACAGAGAAATGTCAGCACAAGATTTGAGTTGTATATGGTTGAATAAATAACTTACAGGTCCTATAATGCGCAAAATTGACTCATGTGAGTCAAGTTATTTTGGAATGCTTTTGCCTCCTCAAAAACAAACCTGGAGTTGTATTTTGTTTCATTCACACTAGCTTGATTAATCCTGCATTATTAGTCTGTCTGCATCTCCAAAGCTCAAAATGCTCTGTTCAACCTTGTGATGTCATGGAGCGGTTGTTTTCAAGTCAACTACCTTTAGTTCAGTAGACATTGGCAATTCCAGGGCTGAAATCATCCAAATAATTCTAGTGAAGGTGTATGCAATTTAAAAACACAGTGCAGCACTTCCTGTATTACCATTTGAGATCACAAGGTGGAACAGTGAAACTTCAGGTATAATTTTGATGAGGAAACAACATTATAATATAGATAAGAAAATAGTAATAGAGGCCTATTAAGTGTTTCATTTGTTTATTGCAGCTCATGTTCATTAA
Source organism: Periophthalmodon schlosseri (assembly GCA_000787095.1). Classification (NCBI taxonomy): domain Eukaryota; kingdom Metazoa; phylum Chordata; class Actinopteri; order Gobiiformes; family Gobiidae; genus Periophthalmodon; species Periophthalmodon schlosseri. The sequence goes on from JACM01002611.1 coordinate 12,819, forward strand.
CAATACTGTACATATAGAATTTTTTTTGGGGGGAAATCCTTGCCTTGGGATAATGGTGTCTGTGGCATAATCGCATTCAGTATAATCGTTTATTGTCTATATTTTCTTATATCGTACTTCAAATTTTGTTATCGTAACAGGCCTATATGCAGCTTTCTGATGGAAGGTCCAGTGTTCTGTGGAGTTGGTATGCCTTGTTGAGACAGCTCTGCCTAGAAAAGCTAGCTTGTTGAAAAGAGATACTTGTGTTTCTCTGGATTTATTAAATATTTATTTGACAATTATATAACAAGTACTTAGTTACCATTGTATTACTACTAAGGCTGAGACGATTTGGTAAAAATATCTAATTGTGATTTTTCTGACAAACCTTGCAATTGCGATTAGATTTATGATTTATGTTTTATTAATTAATAGGATTCTGTTCAAAGTTCACATTTTAAACGCGTCTAGGAGAATTGACAAGAAGACTGAAATATGAACTGACAAACTAATACAGGAATCACATTTCAGAACATGTTTTTACAGATCTAAACTACAGGGTTAGCCAGGTGCTACTAGAGGGTATTTTGTTGTTTGTGGAGGAAATGATGCAAAATATTCAAAAACTGCAGCTTTTGCGATTTGCTAATAGTGTCAATTCAGATTGCGATTTTGTTTTAGTTGCAATTAATCTTGTAGCCCAGTAGTTACATTACAATGTTGAATACACAATTCAAGGTTAGTGCTAAGAAGTTGGTCCGGAGCATAGACTGTATATATAAATGGACATAGCTAACATGCTAGCCGCCGTGTTCCAAATAGGAAGTGAGCATGTGTACGCTTCCGGCTCCTTCGACGTCACTCCTGAGCCTCATCATTTTGGTCTTAAAATGTTTGTATAAACCCGATCTACGTACATGATCCTGGTGATTTAATTTCGCCATTGTGTCTGTAAATCAAGATATGAACATTAATAACAGATAAGTCAGGTGCCTCTTTCCTTGAGGTCGCTCCTGCTAGTGTTAGCAACAGGTTTGATTGACAGCGTTGCTAAGCACCCGCTCTCATCTAAACCAGCGGTGCGGGCGGGAAGGTGCGTTACCTTCATCAACTTCGCTCCAGATTTGCTCTTTGGTTGCTATGATACTTACAGACGTAATTCCAAATATGGAACTCGGCTCTAAACTGGCCACTATAACTGCTAGTCTCAATGAGCTTCATTTGACTGGAGCTGAACACTATGGGTGATGTCACCTCCCTTAGTCCACTTCTTTATACAGTCTATGATCCAGAGGCACAGAGCCGACTATCTAACTGTGTTCCTAACTTTAACCAAACCCTATCATTTCAAGTCCTAACCATAACCACAATCATTTATAACCCTGTTCCTAAAGATCATTCCTTTTAATGACCAATCACAGCAGACTGTTCTACTGGACCAGAATATTTAGCTAGCACCAACCTAATAATAAACGCCACATGTCTCTGGGTTAGAGCATGATCGGAGAGTCTGGGCATATCAGCTCACTGGTTACATGAACTCGACTGGACACCGGCATCTGCGTGTCTCATGAAACATTATTGCTTTTCCTGGGATGTCCCACAATATGGCACTAAACTATCTCCATAAAGACAAGCAGGTGTCGGCACCAGTCCAAGTTACAAGTTAGGTATATGGAGAGACACGGTAAGAATGCATCTTTTTTTTATTTTTGCAATTAAAACAAGTAGTGAAATAAATACAAAATAGGTGACTTAGATAAGTTTAAAAAACACCTACTGTGCTTGTGTCTGCTATATAATTATAATCTCTGACACATGTAGGTCATTATGTTACAATTTGCACATTTGAAACCTAAAAATGTAAACCTAAAAAGGCTTAATAAAGGTAGTAAGTGTGGTGACTTCCGTGTTAGAAAACTGTGGTGCCCAATGGGAGTTGATGTTGCCGTAAACGTTATCACAACTCTTCAGCTCTTTAGCTGTCGGCATCTCCGATGGATAGCTGCAGATCATGCAAGAGAGTAGCAGATTTTTTTGTCATTTGTACTGAAATGAATTAACAATGCTACCGAATTCTATGTGTATCACCAATTGAGAAAATAACATTGGAAAACGAAGTAAGTACAGAGCAGTGGGCGTATGCCAGTGGCGATGAAAACGGGGATCAATTGGCGATATGGATTCTTGAAAATAAGTGATTAAAGACTGCTCAAACATAGATCACTCCAAATACAACTTCAAGAGGGTAAATGAGAAGGGAAAACAACTATAACATAGTTAAAAGCTCTAACCAAAAATTTTGAATCGGCTTTAAAATCTGTAAAATCATAACCACTTCATTTTCCCATATAATGTATTCAAGTTGCATTCCATATATGACTGTTACCCTTCTTCTTAGACTAATTTATCCTGTATTCTATTCAATTTAATTACAACACATGTATCTTTGTGTAGTGCCATCATCTGTTAGTTCCTCTGTTTTCTCACTCGTGCGTGTTTTGTTCCGTTGTCCCTCAGGCCTGATCGACGCCCCGATTTCCAACGCTAATTAACTTCCTCTTGTTGCATGGCGTTTTCGATCACGGTGCTCCGAGACATTGTTCCAGAATCCGATCCTTCCCCTCCTCCTTCTTTTCCCTCCCTCTATCCGATTCAATTGAGTTGCATCTCATTCTTGGCGTGTTTCTCGCCCTCACCTGCTATCTGGGTCCAGAACTCAACAGATGGTGCTCCCGGGGTGTACAATTCTCGCTTAATTACTTTGCCTCAATAAGCAATTTGCATTTGATAAGGTGGCTTACAAGGCCCACCAATTAATTTGCACAAATCCGATTTAATTAATAGGGAGTGGAGTCTGGGGCAAACAGTGTAAATATTTTTCCAGGCATGAATGAAGGAATGTTTTGAACCTAAAAGAACTCTTCGAAAAGTATTGGCCTTGATGGATTTTGGGGTATTGATGAATTGATCTCACATGCAGTGACATTTTGCTTTTCAAATGGTCAGAGCAAAAGCAAATATTGTGGTCTTATGTACTTTTAGGAAACATTGTATATTAAAGAAGGGGTATTACACTTCGATGGGGTATTAATTGCTACCACATATTTAGAGCTCCATGTTTCTTTTATTGTTTTCACAGAAAACAAATGTATTAAAATGTTTAAGTTTTCAGTTTCATTTTTGACACTCTAAGTCCCCCTTCCCTTTGCTCCCAGCACTAACACATCACAATTGCATCAGGTTTGTGAAGTTGTAGTGTATTGTTTTGTATCATGCTTTTGTATGCCTATATTTATGAAAAATTGCTGTGAAGGAGCTTGGGTGATGCAGGCTTGTGGGCTAAGATAGTATTGTACTACTAACTGTAAGGAGGGTTCGAATAGGGCCCAGAGGAGATCACGAGATTACTCAAACATGCATGGGTGACATATAAAACCACTTCAGACATGTTTTTTGATGAGAGAACAGCATTATAACATGGTAGAAAGCTCCAAAAAGTAGATTTTGCATAATACCCCCTCTTAAAAAATAAGTTCTATTGCTCAAATGAAAAGCAACTGAGTGACCATAGTTGTAGTAGGTACAGTGTTCTTTCTTAACAATCAATATTATGTTGTGTCCTTAGGCACACTTTAAAGTGCTTGTCTCCATGAACATGCTTTTGTCTTGCCTGGTAAGATTCACTTAGGTATCTTATTCAATAGCATAGTCAATAGTGTTATTTTATTTTTTATTTGTTTATTTTCTGTATTGGGCTGTTGTGGTGAAGAAAGGGCAGGGTCAAAAGGCACAGCCCTCGATTTATCGGTCAATCTATGTTCCTACTCTCACCTACGGTCGCTGGTTTAGTCCTGGTTTAGATCTCTTTTCCTACTCTCACCTATGGTCATGAGCTTCGGGCAATGACAGAAAGGACAAGGTGGCAGATACAATCGGTCAAAATGAGTGTCCTCCGCAGGGTGGGTGGGCACCCCCATCAGAGATAGAGTGAGGAGCTCAGTCACACGGGAGGAACACGGAATAGAGCTGCTGCTCCTCTATGTGGAGAGGAGCCAGCTGAGGTGGCCCGGGCATTTGTTCCAGATGCCTCCTGGATGCCTTCCTGGAGAGGTGGAAGTCCCTGCTTAGACTGCTGCCCCGTGACCCGGCCCCAGATAAGCAAAAGAAGGATGGATGGACAATAATATTGTCTGTAACATGCCTTCATATGTTAGAATAATTTCATTTAAAGGTAAAGATAAGAGATAAATCTTTATGGTCAGGGAGGTAGAAACTACTCCATGATCATTTCAGCAAAGTAGTACAACTCTTGGTTTGAGTAGGTTGCAAGTTCCACTGTGGAAATTCATTTGCTATTCCCTATCCAGTTTGTTCCATAGCTTTGAATTAAAACCATTCAAGTGTGTGACTGTGTAGCTGCCCATTTTTAAAAGTTGTATAAAGTTAGTGTTAGATTTCTTTCAGAGCAGGTCAGCGGGTGCCCTCCACAGTGGCAAGCACAGCCACAGTCAGTTCTATTTAATTGGATAGTTAGAGACTGAATGGAACAATGACCACTCCATCCTCCATTTTAAAGGATCTGTATGTAAGATTTTGATTTTAAATTCCACTAAAATTTCCCCAGATGTAAGGTGAATCAAATATGGCTTTCACTGATAACAGTTCTAATGATGAGTTATTCTTTATTACAAAAAAAACCCAAAACATTGGGAATGATCACCATGTGGTTTACAAAAGTGCCCCTCCTCTGTGTCCTCTGTGTCCTGTGCATCACAGAACACAGGGGGAGCCAGGTGAACTACGGAGACACAACAGGAAAGCCTCTTCTAATCCTCTGCCTCACTCTGTTAAAGTGTTTCCTCTAGAAGGTCTTCTGTTTTCTGGTGTAAAAAGTTGTAGCATCTCAGGTTCGTAGCTAGCTCCTTAGCTAGGCTCTTGCATGGTCTCCATGGATAAAGGGAAAACAAATATCTCATTTCACACAAAAAAACAAATATCTCATTTCACAAGAGGACAGTGTGGTTTTTGGATTCTGAGCCCAGTGCATCTGGATTTTAAGGTGTGCATCCCGCTAATGAAACTACTGCACATAGCATCAGGTTTGTCAAGTTGGTGTGTGCAGTTTTGTATCATGGTTTTGTATATTTATGGAGAACTGTGATGTGTGAGCATGGATGATGTAGGCTTACAGCTAACCATAAGGAAAGATCGAATAAGGCCAGGGAGAGATTGCTAAATTACTGAAACATGCATGGATGACATCTAAAACCTCTCCAGGCATGTTTTTGATAAGGGAACAATGTTCTAACATGGTAGAAAAAATGTATTTCACATAATAGCCTCTCTTTAAATTATGTCTCAAATAATTGTTTGTTTGTTTTTCCCATAGTTAGCAGCCCTAATCTACAAAGTGGTTTGACTGTTCTACTGATACCTAAATCATGTCAGGCAGCAAAACTAGCATGTAGGTATCACACACTGAATATACAGGATTAAGGCACAAAAACATATACGTGGTGGTATTGTTTGGACACTGGCACACAGCCCTCCCCTGAACAGCTCTCCTGCTCTGTGGGTTGATTAGTTTTTACTAGCCTGGTCGGCCAAGTGTAAAATCCAGTGTAATATGTTCCTTTTTAATTTGTGGAGCTACCAATCACTGAATATCAATGCATTCCTGTGGGAACTGGGACTTGTTGGAAGTAACCAACTAGAACAATATGTAGTTCATCATTTTATGCATGGGCTGGTTTGTGTAAAAAAAAACAAAAAACAAAAAAAACAACAAAAGAAATTACAATGATAAAAAATCTACACTGTAATTGGTAAAGATAGGTGGTGGGAGGCACACTATGTGAAGGGTTAGCTACCTGCTTGTCTCTGTGGAGGTGCTATTGCTTTGACTAGAATGCTCCACAGTGTGGCGTTAACAATATTTATCTCCATAAAAACAAGCAGATGACACCATCAGGACAAATTACAGGTCAAATCAGGCAAACCCAGTCACAGTAAGAATGCATGTTGTCGTAGATGTTTTAATCAATGAAACACCTGTAGATGAATGGATGCAGGATAGAGAAGTTTAGTGTCACATTGTGGAACATTATAGGCAAAGCAATAACGTCACCATGGAGACAAGCAGGTGGCAGACCCTCCACCGGTAAAATTACACATTGCACCTTAAATGCATGTAGGGATGCAACGCTATGAAATATTAAGTGGTGATAACAGTGATAAAAAAATACACCTAAAACTAAAAGAGGATTTTTTTAACACCTTTATTAAAAAAAAAATTAAAAAAAAAATGCTAAAATGTTTGCATATTTTCTTTAACTACTTTCATATTATTAAAAAAAAAAAATCTATTTAATAAAATGACTCTAAACTAAGTTATGGTAGAAAGTTAAGAAAGTTAGTTAGTAAGAAAGTTAGCATAACCTAACCTAACCTAACCTAAACCTTTTTTGTGACAATTTAAAAAAAAAAATGTTATTTTCAAATAATTGCAAGGATGAGGAGATGCATTACAACATAAAGATAACACCAAACATATGTGCAAACCTGTTGTAGTTAATACATAAAAAAATTAATAAATAAAAGAAGGTAGTTATAAGGTTTATTTGAGAAAACATAAAGCTGTTAGCTCTTCCTCACACCTGCCCCCAACACTGGGTCCAGTTTTGAGTGAAGAGGGGAGAGGAGGTGTCCACTCAAACTAAAAGCCCCTTCTGAGGAGACACGAGTAGCCAATATGCACAAAAGTGTTTTTGCAACATTGGAAAGAAGAGGGAACTCATGAACATGCTTTCTCCGACATGTTAGTGCCATATGAACCATCTCACACTCTGAGGACCTCAGGGACCGGCCTCCTGCTGGTGCCCAGAGTCAGGACTAAACATGGGGAATCAGCATTTCAGTTTTATGCAGCTAAAACCTGGAACAATCTTCCTGAAGATGTGAGACAGGCCTCTACTTTGATAATGTTTAAATCCAGGCTCAAAACGGTTCTGTTTAGCTGTGGATATGACTGAAAGGTTTTTATTCTACACTCTTCTCCTTTAATGTTAACTTTATGATGATTATTTGCAATTATTTATGTTGTGATTTGTTGTATTGTGATTTTAATGTCTTTCTTATTATGTAAAGCACTCTGAATTACCTTGTGTACGAATTGTGCTATACAAATAAACTTGCCTTGCCTTGCCTAGGTGGCAGACAAGCAACATGAAAAGTTAGATAGTACTCCATTAATCTTATAAATTCAGTACAACAGTGAATAAACTGGAATAAACCAATTAAACCTTAGCATTGGATGGTAGGCTCAGGTTTGGCTGCAGTTATTCTCTTCAACAAGACAGACAATGGCTCTTTTGCCTTTGCTGCAGTTGCAAGTTGCAGTTTTCTCCTTGTCATTAGTGAAATGGTCTTTAAAACGTGGGTCGATGAAGCAGGCAGTGTTAATCACGGTTTAACTGTGACAGAGGAATAACGTTGCTGCAGATCTTGTAACATGATGTTCTTCCTGTCTTTAGTGAGAGCATCATCCTCACATTTCAGCACGTTGGAAGTGTGTTTGTCTCTTATAACATCTGTTATTCCTCCAAAGCATTTTTTGAAGAACTCCAAGATCTTCTCAGATGTACGGTCCTCTGAAAAAGCAGTTTCTAGACTTGAACAAAATTACTTGAACTGCCAGCTAGGAAACAGGAAGTGAACAGTGAAACCTGTTTTTTCAACTGGCTGGATAGGTAGTATGTCTTTAGTACTTTAATAGTGCCTGTGAGAGACCACAAGATCACTCAAACATGCACAAATGAGTCAGAAAACCACTTCAGGCAAGTTTTTGATGAGGGAACAATGTTATAACATGGTAGAAAGCCCCAAAAAGTTGATTTAGCATAATATCTCCTCTTTAAAGTCCATACACCTTCATTAGATTAGTAATGATACTTTCAGTGCTCAAATAGCCTTCACTCTCCATCTATGACACATTGAACTTAACCTTACAATAGTAGGTGAGTTGTAATAATACACTAATGCTATGTATTTAGCTCTTGTAATTTCATGAATGATTCATTCACTCTCCTCACTCGGTGGTGAGCTACACCAAAGACTGCATTAAATTAGTATTATTAGAAAAAAAGCTTGCGCAACATACATTAACTGAAATATATATTCATAAGAAATAACCTCTATGATCAAAGATGACGTCATGACCGTTTTAGCGAAGCACAATTCATGAGGCGCTCCTTCTGTAGCCATGGTTACCCAAGATCTGGCCGCCACACTCACACTGTAGCCTACATTTATATTCATAGGTTTCAGCTTTTTTGTGTGGACGCCATTTTGAGGACGTTTGATCATTCAAAGAATAGAATATTTTGTTTTGAATTTTTATTCACCATGGCATGGCAGAAATCCATATAAGCAAGGTGGGCGAAGTACCATAGCCAAGTAAACAACACAAGGTTGGAGCTCGGATTGAACCACTGTCAGTTCGGTCAGTGGGCAACCAATCATCACTGAGCCATGGCCACCTTTTATGCAGCCTTTCAGGACCAAGGTGTTTAGCCTGATATAAACCTTTTATCCCATTAATTTTAATAAGACAGCAAAATAAAAACTTTTGCATTTACCAACAATTACCTAATTTTCAGCTCCAATTTCTAAAGGCCTCTCAGCTGAGCAGTGAGCTCTGAGCAGAGAGGAGGTGACAATAAATTCTAACATTAACTGTTCTGCTCATTAAGCTCATCAAAAACATGCCTGAAGAGGTTTTATATATCATCCATGCATGTTTGAATAATCTTGCAATCTCTCTCGGGCCTTATTTGAACCCTCCTTGCAGTTAGCAGTGCAGTTCTGTCCAAAGCTCAGCCCACATGCCTACATCACCCATGCTCTCGCGCGACATTTCCCATAAATATACATAAGCATGATACAAAACAATACACTACAACTTCACAGACCTGGTGCAATGTGCAGTAGTTTCATTAGCGGAATGTACGCCAATTGTAATGTGATAGTGCTCTGATGGTGGAACGAGCAAGTGAATATAGCCTTTTCAACACAATAAAAGGTAACATGGTGATATGAATATGTTCTGTGTTAGCAGTTAGTAGAGGAGTAATACTGTCTTCTTAAGGCTATTAATAGTGTAGTGTAAATTAATAAATACAAAAAAAAAAAAAAAAGAAAGAAAACAAACTCTCACATAAGCTTCTAAAACAACACACAGAGCAGAGTTTGTTGTTTCTGGCTTGTTGGGTGCAGATGTAGCCTACTCACTCGTGATCTGGCTCTGAAGGCTGAACACCCAAAGCCAAAGCTGTGAATTAGCTGCTATAAAGGCTCCATCTGGCAGCAGGTCAGCACAGAGCAGAGCCGTGCAGTAATCAGGACGGGGCACCAAACACGGCTCATTCACTCTCCGCATAATGCCAGTATTCATCCCACTCCTCTGGTTTTGTCCTCTGCTCGGAGCACTCCTTTTTGCTTTGGAAGTAAAAGGCTAATTATGTGTAATGACCGAGTCCAGACTGGATTGTAGACGTGTATAGTGAGGTATTTGTTTTTTTGAGATACTTTTTGTTTTTCACTTTTTCAATTAGAGAATAAGAACTGCTTTAGGTATAATTTCATGCTACCTTTAGCATCAACGCAGTCAAGCTACTTCCATTCAAGCCTCTAATCCAATCTAATTTATTGGAGTAAACTTTAAAATGGTGGAACGACTTTTACATCATGCCATTCGTCAGAGAGGGATCCTAATAAGAGATGGCAAATATTTGCAGTTTTAAAGGTCCTTTAACTCTAGTTTAGATAAACGAACTTTACATTGTGGTACAGGTACATTATAAAGGAAGAAAAAAAGAGACTGAAGGATATTAGTTATGTATTGTAAAAGTAGAGGTGAGTAGAGTAGCCAAAAATTGTACTCAAGTATGAGTAGCGTTACTTCGAAATAGTATTACTCAAGTATGGAAACATATTCCTGTACCTGAGGGAGTGGTTTGTCAGTCATGGTTCAACATCAGAGTGAGAGAAGGGACTAAGTGGGCGGAGCTAACGGTTCTTCACAGACTGAAAATCTGAAAACTTCTGGATGGGAGTTGAAATTTTGTTCAGATGACTATCTCTTAAACTGTTTCTACCTTTCTTGCGTGAACTATTTTTTATCAGTGCTACCTGCAGTGACTGTGGTGGTTTATCCAGCGCCTTTAAAGGCCCACCGTGTAACTTTTTAGCCAAAAAAAGAATGAAAGACGATAACCCTAAAGCAGGATTTCCCCCAAAAACTGTTCTATATGTAAAGTATTGTTAATGAACCCATTTCAGCTCAAATCTTATTGATGTACATAAAAAGAACAAAAAGATCCCCACTAGTACAAAGACACACTCTCCCCTTAGTCCTTCAGGTACTGCCCAGTGTAACAGCTCTGTTTGAAATGTGGCTGTGGACAGGGTTTAGGTGTTTAGTCCCACTTTAAATCATATGTCATATACCAAGTCTTAAAGGATCCAATGAAACTGTGTAAAGGATAAATACATTCTGTACTTTATCTTATTGTATTTTTGGCATTCATGAAGAGAAAGTATGTTTGCCCTGTTCCAATGCCGAAAATGCAAACAAAAGTAGAAAAGTAGATTGATAGGACAAAAAAATGCAATAGAGTTTACTTCTCCCCGAGTGCATTTGCTGAAGTCCTTCATAGTTGTAGGCACAAACAGCTGTCTGGAGGATAGGACACGCTGCAGTGGGCTGAGGGTCAGTGCTAAGTGCGCTTCCCACTTCTCAGACAACACAAACACATTTAGGCTAAAGAAAAGGGAATACGTCTTCATATGTCTCCAAGGCTGCTAGCATAACCGCAACGCAGATCAGGCAGCGGACAAACTCTTAATGCTATTACAGCGGCGTGTGTGCTCAGGCGTTTCCAGTGTCTCACCACTAGAGGCACTTAGTTGATGTTAGCTGTCAGTGTTCACTTTCCATTATAGGGTTCTTCAAAAGGTACTCACCCACAAACCATTACAGAGATTTAGAAGAGCAATGTGTAGTCATCTGAAGCATTATGGTTGATCATATTGTTTGTGGGATGAAGCACTGTAGCACCTGCCCGATAGGAAGACAAATAACTAAATACATTTAGAGGGATTTTTTTGGATTTTTTTCGTCCGGTGGATTACTGAAAAAAGTGAATTTTTTCATCATTCAATGTTTCAATGTGTAAAACGCCCCAAATTAGT
>KN472860.1:0-16176 GCA_000787095.1 Periophthalmodon schlosseri
AAAAAAAAAAAAAATCAAAAAGTAACAAATTTTTTTCAAAGTTGACGTTGGGGCGTCTCCCATTGACGCAATGTATTTTGACTTTCGCCCATTCACTCCACATTGACGATGACTTGTTAGCAAGAACAAATATGCATATCCCATGGGTTGCTAGGATACTGGAGTCCGGGCAGGGGGCAACTTCAGACGAAGTTGCTTTGCCCATGCATTCATCGTTGCGAAAGCAATAGGCCCTACGCCCTGTAGGAGCTCAGGCCTAATAAAATAACACAGAGGACTGTAAACAATCAGGTGCAGTGCCTTTAAAGACATTCATTATGCATATTTGTAGAAATATTTGGCTTGGTGAGTTGAGTATGTATCCACTAAAAAAAGGGAGGGCATCAGGTCTGTTCTCATAAGCTGTTCTAAAACACAAAGACACCATCAAGAAAGCGCAACAGTAGTGGTAGAGTTATTATCTTAACACAAGGTTGGGGGTTAGAGTACAGCTCAAATCAGTATACTGTAGTTTTACTAAGCAAGACACATCACTCACCTTACATTTAAGTCAGCTGAAGTACATGGGTAGCTGTGTTTCAGTTAGCCAGCCCATGGGCATTTCAACTGTATACTGGAATTCACTGTATAAAATATTTAACAGTATTGGAAATCCAGCCAGTACAGCAGGCGTGGATAAAACGAATACTAGAATATGTTATGGAGTGTATTTCTTATAAGGAAACGGCTTTTTTAAACTAAAACAAAAATGTATTCTACCATATTATGTGTTACGTTCCAGCTCAGCTAGGGAAAGGGGAAGTAACAAAACAAGATGGAAAATTGGAAAACTAAAGTTATAATTTATTAAAAAGGATTGTTAAAGTATAAAAACTTACAAAAAGAGTCTCTTAACAGTGTAGTTCAATATAAAATTTAAAATAATACAGCTAACAAAACAAAAGTATATAAATCCCAAAAAAACACAAACGCAAACCAGTCTCAGAACTAGTCGAAGGACTACAAGTGTCTCAATTTACAAAGTCCCAACAATCACACAGAGACACAGAACTAAAGTGGCATGCTGTTCACTGACAGAACCCAAGAGCCAGGAGTGGCCGGGGGCGGGTCCTTTTAAGGCGTGGCAGGTGCAGGTGAAGGCCCAGGAGTGGCCAGGCTCTAGGGCGTCGCACCAATCCACACACAGGGCCCAGGAGCCAATCAGGTGCCAGCTTGGGAGCAAGGCTCCAATTGCAGGAGAGGTCTGTCATTTCAAAGCTTGCCTGTAAGAAACAGATAGTAGCAGGGACAACACATATGGCTGTGGGAGGAGCTGGCGGCCTGGATCCATAACATATGTTTATTCAACCTGTTTGTTTATTCTGACCAATTGAAAATTGGATTATAGTTTTCAAGGGTGTCTTACCGCACAGAAGTTCACAGTGGAGCACCAAGAAGAAATTTATACACAGATAGAACATGCAAACTCCACACAGAAACACCAATCCAGCTTTTTCGGTTCCAATACCAGCATCGATACTTTGGATTTAAGTTAAGTTTACCTTATACCAGCCTGGAGACAGAAGAAAGTATTTCACATGCAAATAACGTAAGATAAAACTGGTTTAAATGTGTTACTGTATGTAACAGTTTTTCTTTAATCTGAAAAATAGAAGTCGTTTTTAAACAGTTTAGAGTGTCCCAAAATGATTCCTGTTATTAATTTCTGCACACATTACTAGCAACATTTATGTATTTAATGTTTTTTTTATTTTATTTTATTTTAAGTTCCTTGAGATAAAATTTATTTTTCAACCTGGCTAAAAGGCAAGACCTGGCCAAGATAATTATTAGATAATTATTAATATGAATATTAAAATTGGGTACAGCCACAAGATGAGACTTTCAAGGTTATCGACAGCCAGTATTTAGACTATTTACATCAATTTATAGCCCAAACCACGATAACAGTAGAATCGATATCTTGGAACCGAAAGCCAGCTATTCTTCTCTGGATCTGCATCAATATTCAATACCAGTAGCAGTATTGGTGCATCCCTAAGAAAGACGCCACCCCATCTGGGAATCTGAGACCTCCTTGCTGTGAAGCTGTGACACTGATCGATATGCCCACGGAAATGCAATAATGTGCATAAAACATGTTGTCATGTTTTCTAATTATTACATTATTTGGTGGCGTTGTACCTGTGGTAAATATTTATCAATGAGACTTCTACTTCTACCAATGTCCAATGTCACCAACATAGACAATTCTATCCAAAAATGCAGAGACAATTTAGTTGCAAGGAAGGCATTTTAATGGCACTTTATTTTAACTAAATTAAGATGTGGTCATTTATTTTTATAGTCTAATGTAATGGTGAAGGAAGGAAGCGATTGCAGACCAGTTAGAGAGTTGAAAGAAGTTTTATCTCATGAGATGGGTGAAAATTACAGAGAGCAGGCACATGCAGTGTGTGTGTGAGTATGTGTAGGTATGTTTGAGTATATGTATGTTACATTTCAAGGAAGTTGTACAGTACTTATACCCTCAGAAAGGTACTATCTATAGAAGACTGGTCCTATAAGGACTTAAACTAAATTTACATACTGTCCATATAAGGTCATAAATAGATACACCGTCAGCTGTTTACAGGGAAGCAGAATAGGTCACCAAAAGGATGCTCTCAGTCACTGAAAGATGGATTACAAGGCCTCTTGTCAAACTGAAGATGTAAAGTCGTATCATGTAACCGAAGTAGCAGGTTCCAGTGTAGACATCTTAAAATAAGCATGTGTCACATTCTTACTGAGAAACAAGTTTACCTCAATGTTTGCACACACAGTATTTAACACCAAAGTTAAGGCACAACAAATAAAAACAAAAATCATGCTTACATCTAATCATAACTTTTTAGACACATTTTAGTCTATGTTAACATTTTGGTCCACGTTAACATTATGGTTGCTAGGTTCATTATGGTTCTTGGTCCCCAGAACTGAAGAAGCGGCTTTGATGAGGAGCGGAACGGCTTCGCTCCTATAACTTTTTGTCCAGCTGCAGATTTGAATTTTTCTTTTACTATGGATCATACCTGGACGACTGAGGGGTTACACAGGCATCATTATAGTTGCTAGGTAACAGTTATGAAATTACCTCGCATTTGCTGTTCGTGTCCAACCAGGGAATGAAATTCTACTTTAATTTTTTTGTAAAATCTTTTATTTTAGTTAAATTAGAAGTCTTCAATCCCATAATGCAACCCTTGTTTTTTGCTGATGGTTTGAAGCAATTAAAGAGTGTATGTGCAGCATGTTGCGCACCTGTCGGCCCTGTCAGATCTACGCACGCCGTTGTAGAGAAAAAGTACAACATATGTTTTCTGAAATCCCAGCGTCTTTTGGGACTGCTTTGGATCAACAGCTGTTCTATAATGAAGCACCGTAGACTTAGGTTTTAACGCAGCGGGGTGTAGAGTTAGTCGGTCTGAAGAATTTGGATTAGTGGTTAAAGGGCCCATATTACTCTATTTTCTGATCTGTTATAATGTCGTTTCCTCATCAAAAACATACCTGGTGTTTTGTTTTGTTTCATTCACACATAAACCCTGCATATTTAGGCTGATTTTTCTCTCAAACAGAAAACACTGTGTTCCACCTTGTGATGTCATGTGGTAATACAGGAACTCCATTGTGTTTTTAAACTCCACACACCTTCACTAGAATCATTTGGATCGTTTCGGCCCTGGAATTGCCAATCTCTACTAGAATTATTTGATCATTTCAGCCCTGGAATTGCCAATCTCTACTGCACAAAAGGTAAATGTAGCTGTCAACTTGAAAACCGCCGCTTCATGACATCACAAGGTGGAACAGAGCATTTCGAGCTTTGGAGATGTAGACAGACGAATAATTAAGGATTACTCAACCATGTATGAGTGAAACAAAACACAATTCCAGGTATGTTTTTGATGAGGTAACAACATTCTCACGTAGCTTAAAGCTCACAAGAGTCAATTTTGTGTAATATAGGACCTTTAAAGAAAACACGTAGGAATTACATTTACGCAGAGGTGGGTAGAGTTGCCAAAAATTGTACTCAAGAAAAAGTAACGTTACTTCAAAATAGTATTATTCAAGTAGAAGTACAAAGTAGTGGTCCAAGAAATTTCTCAAGTAAGAGTAAAAAAGTATTCTGGAAAACTACTTCTTAAGCGAGAGTAACTTAAAGAGTAACTGTCGGGACGGAACATTTGATTTATAACAAAACGTGAAATAATGCACAAAATTTAGTATTTTGAAAGGACACAAAAATTAAACAAACTGAATCTGAAGGAGCGGTGAAAGAAACACAAATGTTCTAATAATTTCATATTGTCAACGTAAAGTTTTTGTCACTTGGGAAGAATAACCAAAACTTTTACTCAAGTAAGAGTACTGTTACTTCAATAAAAATATTACTCAAGTGGGAGTTATTTAAAAAGTTACTCAAGTAAATGTGCACTTAGAAATTCCAAAGCGTATGCAGTGTTCACTCACCTTACAGCAAGAGGGTCCCTGGTTCGATTCCCGATCCATGTGGACTCCATGTTATCTCACCCTTTTCCTCGCGTTTTGCTGATCCTGAGCAATGATTTTAAGATGACCTATTTTGAATTAGTAAAAAAATAAAATAAAAAATACAGAAGGCTAATCATCTAGCTTAGCATGAAGTACAATTTGACCTTTTTCTTGATTTAATTCTGATCGCTATACCAAATAAAACATGCAAGTGTCTCATGGCAATAATATATAAATGGTGACTTGGTTGAACCTGGTCAGCTAACAAAATATGCTAATAAAGGTACAATAGGAAGAATGTTTCCTAAATATGAATTAGTTAGTCGCAGGATGTCAGTGTTTGTATTTTAAGTCATTTTAGATCAAGATTGTGGTTTACAAAAAGTAAGATAGTGATATATGCATAAAATCTTTAAGTATTCAGTTTGAGTAACTGTAATATTCATACAGTTGCATCAAAATCCATCTGGAAAGTAGCAGTAGCTAAATCTGGTACACATCATTTTTTCTTTTGTAAGATTAATGAGTTTGTACATGGTCCCTGACAAACAAAGAAAAAAGAAAGAAAGACAATTATTTTGTTTGAAAATGGAGGTTTCATGTTCCTTTATAGCTCAGTAGCTGATTGAAAATCCGCATGAGCTCCTCACTTTGAGTTGCCAGATCCTAAGACTAAAACCAATTTGTAATAAACCCAAAAGTGATCGCTGTTATATTTGTAGTGTTATTTTTAAACAAATATAAGCGTATGTTACACATGTTACCTTTTTAAAGCCGCTGTACCTGATTTTTACCGTCTTAAAAACGTGAAAAAACAGAACTAGTTCATTTTAAACTTTTGCAGTGGTCCAAAGTTATTCCGAGCATCCTAATGATTCACTGCAATTCCTGACTTTAAAACTCCGCACTAGCATGCCAATACTCAATTCCTGATTACTCGACAATAAAACGTTTTATAAATACAGTAGATTCAGACAACATGCAGGAGACTTATTTTGACCCCAAGAGCTGCTTATACAATATATCTGTACTGGGGCAAAAATTGAGTACAGGATCTATAAATATGTTTTGATAACTGACTGTGGCTCTGTTGAATCTTACTGTACCAAATGCATCACCACTGCTCTGTCTCTGAGGTCACAGCCTTAACCAGATAACTCAATTAGCCCGCTAATTGTGTTTAGCTATGTTCACGATGCAGCGGGTGGCTCTACCTCGTGCTCGTGCTGCATTAAAAGTCATTAGGGCTCGTTTGGGGAAAGGAATCGGACATCTTTGACACCGATCAATCAAGGTCGCGAGCCGAGCCAGAGCCCTCGGCCTGACGAGCGTTAGCGCCCGCGGCTAATGTCCCCCATCGCCGCGCGCTCGAATATAAGACTTCATCTGACAGAGGCGCAGCCCGTGAGGAGGGGGGATGAATGAGAGGAACGTTACGGGCAAGGTGAGCACACGTTAGGTATGTGGTTTCTGTTTAGTGTTGCTTTCAGATTTTATTGTAAAGGTGTAAGCGATTAAAAGCACTGCACCTGATTTTTTACTGTCTTGAAAACGTGCAAAACAGAAGTAGTTCATTTTAAGCAGTTACGCAGTGGTGCAAAGTTATTCCTCACTTACCTTATGTATTCCAAGCGTCCTTTTCACAAATCTCAGATACCAGTGAGTTTTGCTTTGACGGTAAAGACAGCAACAACTAGTATGTTAATGTGCACTTGCTGATTATCAGACAATAAAATGATTAATGATTTTTAAACTTATTTTGACCTCAACAGCTGCTTATACAATACGTCTGTGCTGTACGGGTAGGGGTCCTTTAAATCAAGGTTCTCGTTAAAGTGGGACTAAACACCTGAACTCCGCCCACAACCACATGTCAAATAGAGCTGTGAGGGGGAAGGAGGGGCGGGGTCTGGACGTATGAGGTACAGTGCGATTGGTCTAACGGGTATCCACACTTCAAACTCTGCCCCTGCAGCCAGATGTTTGTAATCAGAAACAACTGGCTTTAATCAGGGCAGTGTTGTGTGATGTCACCAAGCACTTGAAATTGCAGCGGCCACTGGAGCCAGGCTCGTTTTCGACCAGAAAGCTGCACATTTACCTAGCTTGCTCTAATCTATATTAAAAACGCTCTAAGAACAGTAGACAATACTGTTAAAAATCCGTATACACAGCAAAAAAAAAAGTTTAAAAAAAAAAAAGTTTAGTTCCACTTCACTTTAACAAAACAGATCCAATTGAGTTTTTTTTTTTTAATTTTTTTAATTTTTTATTTTTTTTTATTCTGTCAACTGGACAAAAGTTTCATCACTCATCCAACAGACTTCTTCAGTTCTGACAGGGTTATTATTGAATTCTTTGTTTTTAAAGCAGACCTATTATGCAAAATCAACTTAGAGAACTTTTAAACAAGTTATAGTTGTTTCCTCTTCTCATTTAGCCTCTCAAAGTTGTTTTTAGAGTGATGTGATCTTTATACTCCTGTATTCGTTGTAATGCTGAGGAACTGTTTAATCAATGCATATGTTGTCTGTCCAGGGCCTACAGGTAGAAACTAGAAACCAGGCACATTTCTTGTTTATTTACCTTATTCCGGAAGTTGCCGTGGGCACAGCCATCGTTATTTGGGTTGTATTGTTTTGCATGGGACTGCCGATCTTGACAGTAAATAAGCTATATATGGACCACAGAACTGTTTTAAAGTCTCCCAGAGAAGTGGTGCGTTGTTGGTATGTTGGTGCACAGGAACACTGAACATTTTACACAAATCAATCTACTTTATATCATATTTTAATAGCGAAACTTTACCCAAATTCTGCATTTAAATGAATGGGATTCCCGTTTAACTGGAAGTGCCACCACAAAGAAAGCGCAGTTTAGTTGCATTTATGGCAAAAGTGGGCGGGGCGGAATAAGGTTAATGTTTTTTGTGCCCTGATCAAATAAATAAATTCTATTCAATTCTGATCAACCCCCGTTTTCACCGCCACTGGTACACACCCACTGCTCTGTACTTGCATCGTTTTTATTATCATTTTATTATTAAATTATTTGATGATACACGTAGGATTTGGCAGCATCACGTGGACAAAAATCCGCTAGTCGCTAGCGTGATGTGCAGCTATCCATTGAAGGTGCTGACAGCTGAACGGCTCTTTGTTGTGATGGTGTTTACGGCTCCCATTGGGCCCCGATATATTCCATCTTCGAAGTCAGCGGACCTGTTTCTTTTATTTAGTCGTTTTAGATGAATATTGTAATTAAGAAATGTCCAAATTATAACATAATGATCCACAAGTGTCATAAATTATAACTTTATAGCAGACACAAGCACAATAGGTGAAATATGGCAACATTGGCCTTGCACCTTGTGTATATTGAACAAATCTAATAACCCCAAATTTTAAAAACTTCATGCACACATTTTATAATGTAAAGTTACGGGCAAGGTGAGTACACGTTAGGTATGTGGTTTCTCTTTAGTGTTGTTTTGTCAAGATCCTAGTCTGTCCCTGTGTTTCTGTGCTGTCCTTCCCCCTCCCTTCTGTGTCCTCGCCTGGAGCTGGGCGGAGACTCGGGCACCACCCACTACACACCTGCAGCCGATCAACAATAAAGGGACGGAGGATCCTACACGCGCCGCCAGATCATCAGCGTATCCTCCGTGGTACAGTTCCGCTTGGCTCAGTCTGTTTTTTTGTGGTTGTGGTCATAGTACTCAGCTGTTTTTTCTCGTTTTTTACCAGATCCCGTTTCTTGAACCCACCTCGCATCTCCGCCTCCGACCCCGCTTCCTACGATCGGTTCGAATACGTCAGCCTTCGACCCAGCTCCCTACTACCTGCTCCAATTAAGAAATGTCCAAATTATAACATAATGATCCACAAGTGTCATAAATTATAACTTTATAGCAGACACAAGCACAATAGGTGAAATATGGCAACATTGGCCTTGCACCTTGTGTATATTGAACAAATCTAATAACCCCAAATTTTAAAAACTTCATGCACACATTTTATAATGTAAAGTTACGGGCAAGGTGAGTACACGTTAGGTATGTGGTTTCTCTTTAGTGTTGTTTTGTCAAGATCCTAGTCTGTCCCTGTGTTTCTGTGCTGTCCTTCCCCCTCCCTTCTGTGTCCTCGCCTGGAGCTGGGCGGAGACTCGGGCACCACCCACTACACACCTGCAGCCGATCAACAATAAAGGGACGGAGGATCCTACACGCGCCGCCAGATCATCAGCGTATCCTCCGTGGTACAGTTCCGCTTGGCTCAGTCTGTTTTTTTGTGGTTGTGGTCATAGTACTCAGCTGTTTTTTCTCGTTTTTTACCAGATCCCGTTTCTTGAACCCACCTCGCATCTCCGCCTCCGACCCCGCTTCCTACGATCGGTTCGAATACGTCAGCCTTCGACCCAGCTCCCTACTACCTGCTCCTTCAACCAACATTCACTTGTTTGTAATAAACTCTGTTAACCCTATAGCGTCGGATGCTATCGCCGCTGATAGATTCGCAGTTCCGGACTTTCCATTACCGTAGCTCCGCAACCAATTGTGCCGTCATGTAAATTCAAACAGCATCTCAAAGCAGAGGCACGGGGCTCTTTAAATATGTTACTGTCATTACGGTAACGCGCTTGTCCCTCGAAGACCAATCAGAGCGCAGGTGTCGCCAGGATTCTCCCAGTCAGCGCCGAGGCGTCGCTCTGGGGACGCTCGTATTAGTAGTGGAAGTAACAGTTTATCAACATTTTGGACATGTTTTCAAAGGTACATTCATTTTTATAATTTTTCTTCTACTTAAACTGGTATTACACACTTATTCTGGTATTACACTTATTACACATCAAAGGAAAAATAAGGATGGATATGTAAAATAGAGGTAGTTGTGTGAAAAAAAGGCAAAAGAACACGCTGATACCTCCTTTAACATGATTTTTATGGCTAAAAAAAGAAAAAAAAAGTCTAGGCGAGCTATAATGGGCTATAATGTGCTCAGTCCTTAAAGGGTTAAACTTTTACCCCGAGTCTGTATCTTTGATCCCCCAGACGTTACGACATGTTTTCAGATTTTATTGTAAATGTTTAAGCGATTAAAAGCACTGCACCTGACTTTTACTGTCTTAAAAATGTGCAAAACAGAAGTAGTTCATTTTAAGCAGTTATGCAGTGGTGCAAAGTTATTCCTCATTTATCTTCTGTATTTCAAGCATCCTCTTCACAAATCTCAGAGATCAGCGAGTTTTGCTGTGACGGTAAAGCCTTTGTGATTATCTGACAAAAAATGATTTATGATTTGTAAACTTATTTTGGCTATAGATTATAATATATAGCAGACACAAGCACAATAGGTCAAATATGGCAACACTGGCCTTGCACCTTATGTATATTGAACAAACATAATAACCCCAAATTTGAAAAACTTCATGTACACTGTTTATTCTATTCAATTTTTATGCAAATTTCAAACATCCTGGCTCTCCGCTCGTGTCCTCCTGACCGTGCTCCCCCAGATAAGGCCCGCCCTGACAGAGACGGAGTACTGGACTAAAAAAAGGACAGAAACGAATGAAAAGAAAAAAAAAAAAATGAAAAGAAAAAAATAAAAGGTTAAAAAGTGACATGTGGACACTGGGCTCTGTACACGCTGTCAGCTGTGTCCTCCTCTGCCCTCTGTCTCTCTTTCTCTCTCTCACACACACACATTTCTTTCTTCTGTCTGTCTCTCTTCGTTCCTTACCCTCCTCTCTCTCACTCCCTTCTCACTTCCCTCATACATTTCATCCCTCTCTCTCTCTCACACACACACACACGCACATATACACACATTTCTTTCTTCTGTCTGTCTCTCTTCTCTCCTTACCTACTCTCTCTTACTCCCTTCTCACTTCCCTCATACATTTCATCCCTCTGTCTTTCTCTCTCTCTTTTTTGGCTTTCTCTGTTTCTTTGTCCACTCTGGCTCTCCCTGACTGCTCTCTCTCTCTCTCCCTCTTATCTCTTCTCTCTTTATTTCCCCTCTCTCCTCCCCTCTTATTCTCACTCCCTCTCGTTCACTTATTTTCTTTCTTTCTTCTTCTCTCTCTTTTTATTTTGTCCCTCTCTCTTTTTCCTTGTCCGCTCTGGTTCTCCCTGACTCCTCTCTCTCTTATCTCTTCTCTCTTCACCTCATCTCTCTCCTCCTCTCATTCTCGGTCACTCCCTCTCATTCACTTGCCTCCTTTCTTTCTTTCTTCTTCTCTCTGCCTCTCTTCTATACCTCTATTCCTATCTTCTCTGTATCTTCTCTCCCTGATTTTTCGAAGCGCTTCGGTCCAGGGGCCGGATGACGAAACTGCACTTCAATTTTATATTTTATCTCTATAAAATCCACAAACAACTCTGAAGTGGTAACAATATTGCTCTGTCAAATCACAGTGACAACCTGAAACCAGACTTTAACTGTAGTGCAGTTCATAGCAGATCTAGGACTAGACCAGGTTTAAACCAAGACCAGGACTTGGTCTAAAATAGGACTAAACTGGGTCTAAAATAGATTTAAAATAGGACTAAAGCAGAGCTAGGACTATCAGGTCTAAACCAAGATTAACCCCTAGGTCTACTTTAAATTACGATTACGAAAGGGCCCATATTACACTATTTTCTGATGGTTGATCTGATCGTCCACCTTGTGATGTCATGTGGTAATACAGGAAGTGCTCCACTGTGTTTTTAGACTCCATACACCTTCACTAGAATCATTTCAATAATTCCAGCCCTGGAATTGCCCATCTCTATTGAACTAAAGGTAAAAGGGAGCTGTTAACTTGAAAATGACCGCTTCATGACATCATATGGTGGAACAGAGCATTTTGAGCAGCTCTTGGTATGTTTTAGATGAGGTTATAAGATTCTAACATGGCTTAAAGCTCACAAAATTCAGTTTTGTGTAAATATAGGACTTTGGTCTGGACTAAGGTCTGAACAAGAACTGAAGCAAGACTAAACCAAGACTACCCAGGTCTTAAATGTAAATGGTATTACGACATCTTGTTCAATAGATGTTAAAAGCACAGTACAGTCTGCTACCACAATAAGAGAGCTAACTTTGCTATTTAGTGCTAGTTAGTCACAAGTTAAACCCATTCAAACAGTGAAGCCAGGGAATCGCGTTGTCCAATCTTTAGTCCAAATGGGCAAATGGGCCGGACCATATTGCTCAGCGGGCCGGATTTGGCACGCGGGCCGCTTATTGACGACCCGTGTCCTACATCTTAATGCCTCCACTCCCGTCTTCCCCCTCTCTCTTCTACAGCTCTCCACCTCCACCTCTAAGTCTGCTCTCCCACCCTCTCTCCTACACCTCTACCCCTTATACTCGCCTTCCCTCTCTCCCTCTCTCTTTCACCCCTGTCTTCTATCTCCCTCCCTCTCTCTTTTAATACACTTCTAGACACCCACACCTGTCTTCTCTCCCTATCTCCTCTCTATCCTTACCTCTTCTCTCTCTCTTCTCCCCTTCTCTGCTACCCTCTCCTTTTCCACCCCTCTCTCTCTCATCTCGCCCTCCACCCCTGTCTTCTCTCTCTCCCTCTCTCTCCCCCTCTCTCCTCTCTCTCCCACACCTCCCCACCCCCTCTGTCTGCCCTCCCTCCTACATCTCTATCCCTATATGCTCTCCCTCTCTTTCCTCTCCTCCTCCACCCCCTCTGTCTCCTCTCGTCCTCCACCCGTCTTCTCTCTCTCCCTCCCTCTTCGCCTCTCCTCCTCTGCTCTTCTCTCTCCTACACCTCTCCATCTCTACCGCTTGATGTCTCTTCCTCTCTCCTCTCTCTCCCACACCTCCCCACCCCCTCTATCTGCCCTCCCTCCTACATCTCTATCCCTATATGCTCTCCCTCTCTTTCCTCTCCTCCTCCACCCCCTCTGTCTCCTCTCGTCCTCCACCCGTCTTCTCTCTCTCCCTCCCTCTTCGCCTCTCCTCCTCTGCTCTTCTCTCTCCTACACCTCTCCATCTCTACCGCTTGATGTCTCTTCCTCTCTCCTCTCTCTCCCACACCTCCCCACCCCCTCTATCTGCCCTCCCTCCTACGTCTCAATTCCTTTATGCTCTCCCTCTCTCTCTCGTCTCCTCCTCCTCCTCCCCTCTGTCTGCTCTGTGCTTCATTCTCATTCTGTAGTAGACCAGCAGAGATTGCTTTCATTAGGTGTCCATATGGGTCGTGCTGTGCCACATTGACTTGCTATTTTCAAACTTTGTATTTGTTTTACTTTTGTATTTGTTTTACAGTTAGCCACAGTTAAACACATCAGACTTGTCTAAAGTAGAATAAGATATAGGAGTGTGGTAAGGGTGAGAAAGTTCCCTCTCCTGGACCCTAGAGCTGAGATCGACTAAATAAATTCTTGGCCGACTAAAGCCACGCCCTAGCGATTCAATAGACTGTTTTTTGATCTGATATGTTTGCCGATACCGATAACAGTCCGATACCGCGCAGTGTAAGGAAGTAGACTTGAGCCCGCCGCACACTACAGGATTTTTCAGTCTGAAGTGATTTTTACAGACACGAGCAGAGGTTTTATAGACTGCAGCAGGATATGGCACCGAAGAGACCGTACACCACAAGCTAAAAGTTGTCAGCGCACCTTCCGTCAGCTGTTTTTTTGTCTAGAGTAAAACGACCCGCTTTGAGACTCTAAACTGTTAAAAAATCAGAGCATTGAATTTCTAGTTTAGATGCAAGTCAAGCTGTGTTACTATTATTTGAGAAATGTGTTGCAGTAGTCCAGATAAATGCTTTTAATGCACAGAAGGCTGGTGTTTAACTACACAGGAAGTAGAGTCGCTATTGCTAATCTGCAGCGACCGATCTTCGCTGCGTGGATGTAAACAAACCCGTGAGGAACTACTGTCGCCTTTTTACTTTTAAAGATAGCTTCAAGCTGGTTTAATAGCGCAGTTTTGTGGACTGGGTGGCATTATTTGTGGAGGACAAATTCTAATGGATAGTATGGATGAGAATGCTGCAGTTTAACTTTACAACTTGACGAGAGGTGAGTGATAAAGTCGTCTTTAAATTATTTTTGTATGTGTCTGTCCTCTGTGTGTGATTCAAAACCACAAACGAAGATCCAAAGTTGGGTTACGTTATGAGAAGAAGCAGATCAGTTCATAAATCGGGCAAATTATCCTGTAGTGTGTGGTGGGCTTACGGCTACTCAATTCTGTTACAGTACAAGAGCCATAAATAACTAAATAAAAGCCTATCTAAAGAAAATCTACATTCGATACTTTGCAGCTGATGTCATCAACATTCTCTGGGGAGGTGATGCTAATTGTCTGTCTGTCTGAACTTTAAACTGAGCTTTGTTTTAAAACACTGACCAAAAGGAACTGACTTAGCTGGAGCTACTACAGGAGAGCTGATTTGTGCTTTTAAACTAGTCCCTTCCAAATAACATTATAATTACAAGCTAGCTCGCTAGTTAGTTACTCACCTTTTTGTTGAAAATCAAACAACTAATAAATAGGAGGATGAATGCTTCTGAAAATCACAGGCTTCTGAAAATGTCTTGTTTAAATCCATTTTGTATTTTTTTCAGAGTTTTCAGGCCATTTTAAAACTTTTTTGTCAGTGTTTGCTGATAGTGGTCTATGGTGAACATTCCTCCATAGACCTAGATGTAGAACTTCCCCAGCATGATGTCACATGATTATGTCGCATGATTATTACAGTCAAATGTATAATGACCTTAATCATGAGTTGTGCTGATTTAAGCATAGTGTGTGGATGAAAACAACAAGACCTGTAAAAAGATGCTCATCCTCGGAGCACATGGCTAATTAAGCAGAGTAAACAAAGTGTCTGTGTTGTCAGTTCATCATCCACACCTAAGTTCCTAGTTTGTGAATTTTGGAAACTGGTGTCACTGCCTTATATTTGTCTGAAGGGAGGGGCTAACTAACCTGAAACTAACACACTCTAGTTGTTTACACGATCTGTTCCTAGTTAAGTCTAACTGTCCCCTCATAGTGGACACATATACTAAACAAATAGGTGTTTCAGTGTAGCCCCTCCCTTCAGACAGATATAAGGCAGTGTCCCACCAGTAACAAGACCAGAACTGAAGAAGGCAATAATAAATATTCTGATTCTAATAGGCCAGTCAATATTTTTTATTTTATTTTACAGTGATGATATGAATTTCCTATTAGCTTCAAGAGAAGTGGGCGGGAATAGGTGACAGGTGCAAATATAAATTTTCTGTTCACTCCAGCCTAAAATACAGCACAATACAGGATTACTCAAACATTAACAAATCAAAATACTAACTGAAGCTTAAACGATTAGGGAAACCCATTATAACGTGGATTCTCTTAAACGTCTATTTCGCATATGCCTCCTTTGAAACTATTTGTCCTTGTTATTCATATAAGGGTTGAGGGTTCAGTTCTTCTTCAAGGGGCTTATCTCTTTATTCTGTTAAATAAATGCTAATTAAATACACATGGATTATTCACCAAATCACTTCAAACATTTTATCTTGTTTCTTACAAATGATGAGTAAAATGAGCCTCTACAGACACTAATTGCGATGTTGCTGAAGGAGAAAGCTAAGTATGTGTGTTTTGAACTCTCATTATAAACTCATGTTTGATAGTGTTTAAGAAAAAAAAAAAAAAAGCTATTTGGGTCCAAGCTCAAGTAGTGATAAATGTGGACAATTTTAAAGTAGTTTTGAGATCCTCGTACGCGGGAAATAGCTCTTTTCTTCACAAAAGGGTCGTGTGGAGCCAATTGAGATTTTAATTGTACAATTTGTCCAATGGGTGAAAATTTTAAAAATGAATAATGTGTATTGCAGCTGTGAAAAGAACATCAGCAAGGCTAAACACAATTTGAATATTTTATTTGAAGGACTACTTTACTTTGTCCATTTTAATATCAAAACATACACTTTTTATGAACACCAAAATGTTCACCAGTATTTTCTATCTTTCTTAGCAATAGCTTAGTTCATGCTTTGAAATGTTTGGTTATTACCTTATGTATTATGAAAACTCCATTAGCTTCCATTGTCGTGGCTGGTAATCTTCCTATGGCCCCAATTAAGTTTGGCATACACAGATACATTTCCATTACAACATAACATATAACAATAGTGCAATAAAAAGTGTTATATTACACTTTTAAAAAATGTAAAGTCCCTCAACTCATTTGGCAACTCATTCCAAAGCTGAGTTGCTCTGTACAAAACAGACTTCTTTAAAATATTCTTACGATGGTGTAGTATGGTAACCTTGCACAGAAAGATGGATTCTTGTGATATTTGTGAGTTCACAAACTCACAAGAATCCATCTCGACACACTCCCACTGTAAGGTTCAAATTTGCCCAGCATTGAGGTTTGTGCAGACGCCAAAGACAAAGTGCCCAAGTGACCCAAAACAAACATGGTAACACAGACACAGACGTACTTCAGCCTATTTTAGCATATATACGGACTATTTTGTTTGTGAAAAAACATGCAGAGGGAAGTGTTTTCTGCATTTATGGACAGAGAAGATGTCTGTGCTTTTCTCTCAACTGGATTTAACTAAAGTTTAATCAGTCAATCAGATTCAAATTTTTGCCATGACGTTCCACCTTTTCCCGA
>JACM01012653.1:0-18976 GCA_000787095.1 Periophthalmodon schlosseri
AATAATAATCTGTACTGGGGCAGGACACAGTTTTACTTCATGATCTGGTTCTGTGTATTTTAGAGTAACTTTGCTGTGACCTTTGTCTAAAGTAAATATGTTCCACACTTTAACAGTAGTCCTTTTGTTTAATCCAACAGCAGATTTATACCTCCGCCTGAGAACTGTATGGAGTCAACACAAAGTCAATATTTGCTCCCCACTCCAGTGTATGTGAGCATCTCCATGGAAACGGCGTAAACACGTTGAACTGTGCATTCACTCCTCAGGCCTTTTCTGTTTATTTTACAGAACACATTTCCTCAGGGGAGAGGAGAGGAGAAGATGAGGAGGAGAGGAAGAGGAGAGGGAGAAGAGAGGAGGAGGAGAGTAGGAGAGAGAGAGGAGGGGGAGAGGAGAGGAAGAAGAGGAGGAGAGGAGAGGGGGAGGAGGAGGAGAGGGAGACGAGGAGAGGGAGAGGAGGAGAGGAGAGGAGGAGAGGAGGAGGAAGAGAGAACGAGGAGAGGAGAAGAGAGGAGGAGAGAGAGAGGAGGAGGAGAGGAGAGAGAGAGGAGAGGAGGAGAGAAGAGGAGGAAGAGAGGAGGAGGAGGAGAGAGGGAGAGGAGAGAAGAGGAGGAAGAGAACAGGAGTTGAGGAGAGGAGAGGAGGAGAGAGAGGAGGGGAAGAGGAGAGGGAGAGGAGGAGGAGAGGAGAGGGAGAGGAGGGAGTGTCAAAAACAGCCCTTGTATAAATACTTGTTGGCTCTCAGCCCTCCTGATGAGCTGATCCTTATTGTCCAGACTCCTGCATCTTAACCTGACTTCCTGTTTGCAGCCCTGGGCTTTCACACACAGACATACACATGTTTAGATTATAGATAGAACTATATCTGTGTGTTAGTATGTAGACAGGTTTATACAGAGAGGAAGAGAGAGAGAGAGAGACAGAGAGAGAGAGAGAGAGAGAGAGAGAGAGAGAGAGAAAGAGAGAGAAAGGGAGAGAAGACAGGGAGAGAGAGAGAAAGAGAGACGAAGAGAGAGAGAGAAAGAGAGAAAGAGAGACTGACGGAGAGACAGAGAGAGGGAGAGAGAGCTCAACACTACGCAGGTTTAGTTTTTAAATAGAACTGATCAATATCTGTGTGTTAGTATGTAGACAGGTTTAGACAGAGAGACGAAAACAGAAAGAGAGATGGAGAGAGAGAGAGACAGAGAGAGAGTGAGAAAGAGAGACAAAGAAAGAGAGAGGAAGACAGAGAGAGAGAGAGAGAGAGAGAGAGAGAGATGGAGAGCCAGAGAGAGAAAAAGACAGTGACTTTTGACTTTTAACAATACATTTATTATGTGTCACTTGTCATACAACCATACAAACACAATCACACATACATCACATGTCCAGCTCCTCCCACAGGTGTAGCACTAACTGCCCCTCCCTCACTGAACACAGAGCCCTCCTCACTGTCCACACTGCCTCAAAGTCCTCCACCTGCTCCACCAGTGAGCTGTACGTGAACTTTGAGAAGTGTCCCCACCAGTCTCTTTAACAGGAACTCCGGGTCTGTACAGCCCAAGCCGGCCATGTGGTTCCTTTGGGTGAGCCACACACTCATTTTAGACTGTCCCAGGACGAAGTTTATTAAAACAACAGTTCTGCGTTTGGCCACAGAGAACTAGGGTCCAAACACGAAGAGTTCTTGGGTCAGTGTTAGTCCCAGAGTCTGCAGCCAGTGTCCCAGCAGACTGAAGAGGGGAGCCAGCCGAGGACAAGACAACCACAGGTGTTCTAGTGGCTCTTCTTGTTGGCAGAAGGCACAGTGGCTGTCTGATCTTGGGTCAAAGTGGGCCACATGTCTGTTTGTGGCCAGTTTGTGCCCCCGCCCCCCCCCCCCCCCGCCACTGGAGATCCGCACAGTGTTTCTCCAAGGCGGGGCAATACAGGGACCTCCAGCAACCTCGTGGAGAAGAATCTGGGGCCAACACACACGACCACCTGGATTCCGGGACGCCTGACAGCTCGGCTCTGTGGAGGACTTTGATGGACAGAATATGGACGTCCTTCTTCTCTACTGCAGACATCTCTGGGAGGACAGGGGAGTCAAACGATAGCAGGCCTATCGTTCCTCCAGTGTTCCTCCAGTGGCCCGCACACACAGTGATGGAAAGGGCCCCGGCTGGACAGGTGGAGATTGTCCATAGAGCCATAGAGAGAAAGAGAGAGTGACGGAGAGACAGAGAGAGGGAGAGAGAGAGAAAGAGAGAGAGCTAGAGAGAGAGAGAGCTCAACACTACGCAGGTTTAGTTTTTAAATAGAACTGATCTATATTTGTGTGTTATTATGTAAACAGGTTTAGACAGAGGAAAAGAGAGAGAGGAAGAGAGAGAAAAACAGAGAGATGAGAGAGAGAGAAAAAGTGAAAGAGAGACAGAGAGAGAGAGCGAGAGGAAGACTGTGAGAGAGAGAGAAAGAGAGACAGAGAAAGAGAGGAAGACAGAGAGAGAGAAAGAGAGAGAAAGGAGGAGGAGGAGGAGGAGTGGGAGAAAAGTTGTTTAGTGGAGCTGAACACAGGGCGTGCTAATGATGTCTTTGGGGGATTGTGAATCTGTACAAATACTGTACTTCTCTTTTTTTATAAACTTACCTCAGGGTAAAGTGTTTTTGTGGGAGGCAGAGTCACTGATGGAGCCTACAGCCATAAACTAAGAACGTAATCAATGAAACACTACCCAGACAGGGAACTGAACCTGTGACCTTCTAGTTATAGGGCACAGCTAATGAGGATCCAAATAAATAACCATTCTGTGTTGTCAGAATGTAGATCCTCATTTTTTTCCTCATCATAAATCCAACAAAGCCACTGTTTTTACATTGATCACATTTCAAACTTCATGATCTGGTAAACTTGAAGACGGCTCAAATAATGTTCAGGGCATCTGTTCACTCTCTTCCAGCTAATTTACTGTTTCAAGATGGAGATGCTCATCATAGCTACAGATTTACAGAGAATAAAATATCAGCCAAACATTAGAACCACTTTAAAATCAAAGTGTCTCAATGTGTGGTATTTGTAGGGACCTGGTTCAGTTTAAAAACTTACTAAATAATGAGAATGAGAGAGTGATGTCCTCAGCACAGAGCCTGAGGTCAGAGTGAGACCCTCAGAGCCTGAGGTCAGGAGGAGGAAGAGCGAGGCTGTCAGAGCGTGAGGTCAGGAGGTGAAGGGTCAGAGAATGTTGGGTCAGTGCCTTATCTGAGTGTGAGTGTTTTGTTGTGTCTGATATGTTTAATGCAGGAGTCTATTGAATAGCTGAAGTGTTCTGTGATGAATGGGAGGGGACTGAAAATGTATAAACTTAGCTTCATTCATCCCCTTCTCAAACCATGTGTGTGTTTGTGTCTCTACTTTATGTTACTGTCGTAACATCTGGGGAATCAAAGATACAGACTCGGGGTAAAAGTTTGACAGTTTATTACAGAGTTTATTACAACAAGTGAATGTGAATGTTGGTTGACGGAGCAGGTAGTAGGGAGCTGGGTCGAAGGCTGACGTATTCGAACCGGTCGTAGGAAACTGGGTCGAAGACTGAGGTGTTCGTACTGGTTGTGGAGAGCTGGCTCGGAGGCGGAGGTGCAAGGTGGGTCCAAGAAACGAGATCTGGCAAAAAACGAGAAAAACCAGCTGAGTACTATGACCATAACCACAAAAAACAGACTGAGCCAAGCGGAACTGTACCACGGAGGATACACTGATGATCTGGCGGCGTGTGTAGGATCCTCGGGCCCTTTGTGCTCCAGAGGTGAAGGCTTGATTGTTGATCGGCAGGGCGGCGTGTGTAGGATCCTCGGGCCCTTTGTGCTCCAGAGGGTGAAGGCTGATTGTTGATCGGCAGGTGTGTAGTGGGTGGTGCCAGAGTCTCCGCCCAGCTCCAGGCAAGAACACAGAAGGGAGGGGGAAGGACAGCACAGAAACACAGGGACAGACTGGGATCTTGACAGTTACTATGTGAATTATATCTGCAGGTTTGAAGTAAATATTTTAACTCTAATTCTAGCTAACTATATGTGACCATTTAGTTAGCTTTCATGCTAATTGTTACATCAATAAATGAAGCTAAATTCCACTACACGAGGTGATGTTTTGTAACAAGGCTCTGGTGTTACTCAGAGCCCTGCTTTTGTTTTTTTTTTTTGTGAACAAATTTTTTGAATCAAGTGTTGATATCATCTCTAGTTATACAAGGTACAGTTTGATTACATTTTTTTCCCCTTTTTAAACCCCACACCTCCCACCAGTTTTCCCCGAGATCCCTTTTTGAAGGGCATATACAAAGAAGAAGAAGAAAAAATACACAGTAAGGATAAAAAATATACATATAGTAATAAGAAAATGTACAGATACGTAATATATTCAGATCTCAATTTTGACAGTAGATTGGACCAGCAGGAAATGTTTTTGGCTTTTGCTCCATGCATTCGAGCAGCAGAAAGCTCCAACTGAATTATTTCTCAGTAGGATAAAAGCCATCCTTTCACAGTCAGAGGTTGAACTGACTTCCAACGGCATATTACAATTTTTTTGGCAGCTGTAAAGCCTGCTAGTAATGCACGGCGGTCACTGATTTTCAGATTTAGTTTGGAGAGCAAAATAAACCTCTGAGTGCAGGGGATAGTTATGCCTATTAATTTAGACAGTGTCTTTGAGACATTTTCCCAGAAATGTGCCACCTCAGGGCACTCCCAAACCATATGGCGAAACATGCCAGCAGTTTTGTCTGTGCAGAAATCACAGTGAGGGTTGTCTTTTATTTTCATTTGATGTAATCTTCTAGAGTATACATAGGCTCTGTGGATTATTTTGTAATGAATCATCTGGTGATTAGGATTCCTCGATGAGAGAGAGATGTTTGACCAAATCTGACTCCAATTCCACTCTGACTGATCCCTCAGATCAGTTTTTCAAAGCTGCTCAATAGGTACATTTTTTGTGAGCTCTTGACAAGTAGTTTATACAGATCAGAAATCGTTCCAGAGCTTTCTGCTCTAGTGTGGAGGGGATGATTTTTCAGCACGCCCCCCCAAGGAACACCATGGGAATGCATTGCTGTGTGCAACTGCAGGTAGAAGAAAGAGGATGTACCTGGCAAGTTATAGCTTTTTTGTAAATCATGAAACTCTCTTAATCCATTCTGGTCTATGATATTACTGAAGTCACAGACCCCTTTGTGCTCCCATGGAAAAAAAGAGATGGGTTTCTTATCAACTAGAAGTGAGTGATTATGAAAGACTGGTGTAGGAAGGAAGGAAAGGAAGGAAATATTGGTAATCTTTCCCCAGAAAATTGTTAATTTTGTTCCATACAGGTACAAGATGTGTAACAATGGGTCCATAATGGCTTTTAACAGTTTTGTATGGCAATTTAGCATGTAAAAGGGTAGGCATAGTGTAAGGTTTAATCAGTTGCACTTCAATTAATATCCACGCTGCAGATTCCCCAGATTTAACCCATGACATGAGTGATCTTAATGCAAAGAACCATGAGTACTTCCTCCGGAAGATTTTAGTCTGTATAGGATTGAAGCCCTAATTCTAGGCTTTTTTTTTATTCCATAGAAATAAGCTTATGAGAGAATGTAATTTCTGAAAGTAACCTTGTGGTGGCGCTAAAGGTAGCATGGAGCTCAAAAAGTTTATATGGGGCAATAGATTAATTTTGATCTATGGTAAGCAACAGATTTTTATAGTTATCTTCAATCAGGGAATTAAGAGAGGAATAAATGAGGACCTCTACATATTTTATACTTGGTACGATTGGTATATTATGACAAGGTCCATTTAATATTGTTGATCCCAGAGGCATCGCGGCAGATTTAGCCCAATTCACCCTGTAGCCAGAAATATTTCCAAACATTTCAAATATGTTATTATGTTGATTCTGATAGTTTCTGGTGTAGGTTAAAATGTAAAAGAGCCCTGGTTTTTAAGAGATTGTGATGTTTGGAGGCTAATGTTAACTCTCTCTGAAAAAGCATTGGAGCTAATGTATGCTGTAGCTCTTAGCATGTAGCACTCTGTTTAAATACACTGATCTGTGTGGTACTGTGTACTTTTATTTGTGTACTCTGTACTTTTATCTGTGTATTGTGTACTTTTATCTATGCACTATGTACTTTTATCCTATTATAGTTGCACAAAGTTTATGGTCAATGGTTTGCTTCCAGCTTTGACCGGAATTCAGGTCAGAGTGTTACAGGAGAATGCTCCTGTGGGAGGGGCACAGGACTGGTCTAGTACTGAGAATATCACAGAGAAGAGGAAGAGAAGAGGAAAAGGAGGAAGAGGAGAGAGAGAGGAGAAAAACGACGACTGGATCTTTGGGCGCGGAAACTGGCTCTGAGGGCATAGAACGTCACCTCATGGTGTAGCCTTACCAAATAGACCTCCACGCACAGCTTGGAACCCCACACCACAGAGGGGCTGGACCCCACTCTACAGAGGAGCTGGATCGTTGCGTTGCAGGGGGAGAAGCCAAAGATTGACAGCTGAGTCGAAAGGTTTAGTTCTGGTTTAGCCCTGGTTTAATTTTGGTTTAGTTTTGGTTTAGTCCTGGTTTAGTCCTGGTTTAGATCTCTGGTCCTATTCTCACCTTTGGCCATGAGCTTCGGGTAATGACTGAAAGAACAAGATGGCAGATACAGTCATTGAAATGAGTCTCCTCCTTATGGTGCGTTCACACCGGGGCGTCAGGGGCGTCGAGTTTATTTAGTCTATGGTGGACGCGCATCTTGTTCGCCCTGCATTTTTGCAGCGCATTTTCAAGTGTCAGAGCAGCGCGAATCTGGTGTTGATGCGGCGCGTCTTGAGTGTTCATGAGTTGGACGCTCTGCTCGGTCGTCCAAGGCGTCAGACGACAAAGTTGAAAAAGATGAACTTTTAGAGTTTGACGTACAATGTCAACCAATCAGAGACTACGCTCCAGTGATTTAGTGATGCCAGAAAAAGTAGAAAAACATCAGCTACAAAGTAACGGCAACTTAATTATGCTGGATGCACTGGCTAGTCATGGATCCAGACACGCTGCCGCCAAGTTGATTGCCTCCGTTGATGAGTTTTATGTAATAAATACACTAAAGCCACTCTCTCAACCTGGTCTGCCATCATTCACAAAGAAACCAGGAAAACAAAACATCCAAAGGACGCTGCTTGGACGCTCGCCAAGTATTTTTCTCTGACTTGCGCCCACGCTGTCAGTGACGCACATTGGGGGCGTTTTTGACTCCCTGGCCTGAACGCAGCTTTAGAGATAGGGGGAGGAGCTCAGGCAACCGGGAGGAGCTCGGAGTAGAGCCAATGCACCTCCATATGGAGAGTAGCAGCTGAGGTGGCTCGGGCATCTGTTCTGAGTGCACCCTGGACATCTCCCTGGGGAGGTGTTCATGTCCCATCGGGAGGAGACCCTGGGGAAAAACCTAGGACATGCTGGAGGGACTTTGTATGTCAGATGCCCTGCCGGTGTGTCAGACCCAAGACATGCTGGGGGGACTATGTCTCTGTGTGTCAGATGCCCTCCTGGTGTGTCAGACCCAGGACTGGAGGGACTGTCTCTCGCATGGCCTGGGAATGCCTTGGGGTCCCACAGGAGGAGCTGGAGTGTCTGGGGTGAGGGAGGTCTGGGAGTCCCTGCTTAGACTGCTGCCTCCACGACCCAGCCCCAGATAAAGAGGAGGATGGACTCTCCCTCCAAACCAAGTAATAATTAGAAAAAAGCACATTAATCTGTCAAATTAAACTGGAGAATGTTATCTGTGAAAGAACACCTATATTTAATCTGATTTCATTTTCTCAAAAATACCCAAAAGCTTTACATCCTCCATCCCTCCCCTTCTCCCTCCCTCTTTCCTGCCTCTCTCTCCTCCCTCTCTCCCCATGGACCCCTCAGCTCTCGTCTGCTTCTTTCAACTTCTGTTTTTAGTATTTGTGAAAATGGTTGACATCTGTCACAGAATGGGGTCAAACGGATGCTTTTTGTCCTGGTGGGGCTTCAGTACCTGCTCCCGTCTCCTGCCGCTCCAAAGATGAATCCCAAACACAGCGCTTTGTCTGAAAATCTGACCCAGTTTTCAGTGGATTTGACTCGATCGTGTTTAAAAAGTCTTATCTCAGGTGGAACATAATGAGCTGAATCAGGCGTGAAATTAACTTAAACAAGGTCAAAAGAGGAAATGTCAAACGACGAAATGTCACTCAAGTGACGAAATGTCACTCAAGTGATACAAATGTTTTAAATTCATGATCTAACAAACAGGAAAAGCCACAGTGACACAGGGAGGACATGCACACTCCACAGAGGTCAAAGGTTAAGGTCAATATCAAACTTTGTAAAACTGTAAACTACAGATCTGAAGAGGACAGAGGTCTTTGAGTTCAAATGAAGAGGTCTCATTCATGGGTTTCCTTTGTTGTTATAGACGTCATTTTGAGGACTTTTCACCATTCCAAACCATAGACTGTATCTACAAATGGACATAGCTAACCTGCTAGCCACCGCATTCCAAACAGGAAGTGATCAGGGGCGCACTTCTGGCTCCATCGACTCTGGCTCCA
The DNA here is from genome assembly GCA_000787095.1 of Periophthalmodon schlosseri. NCBI lineage: Eukaryota > Metazoa > Chordata > Actinopteri > Gobiiformes > Gobiidae > Periophthalmodon > Periophthalmodon schlosseri. The sequence goes on from JACM01012653.1 coordinate 8,578, forward strand.
ATTCACTTTCTCTGTAAAAACAGTTTCCCCTCTCTCTGCTGCTGTCAGACTCATCATTTTGGTCTTAAAATGTTTGTATTAACCCGCTCTACATGATCCTGGGTTTTTAATTTCACCATTGTGTCAGTAACTCAAGATATGAACATTAATAAGACTTAAATCAGCTGCCTTCTTGCTAAACCAGCGGTGTGGGCGAGAAGGGGCTTTACCTTCAACAGCTTCGCTCCAGAATGGCTCTTTGGTTGCTATGATACTTGTGGTCAGACCAGCGGTGTGGCGAGAAGGGGCTTTACCTTCAACAGCTTCGCTCCAGAATGGCTCTTTGGTTGCTATGATACTTGCGGTCAGAATTCCAAATATGGAGCCTGGCTCCAAATTGGCCCCTATAACTGTTCTAGCCTCAATGAGCTTCATTTGGAGCTGAGCGCTGTGGTGACAACACGCTCACTCAGTCCACGTCTCTATACAGACTATGGTCCAAACACAGACATGAGGTTTGGGGGAAGATGAGCACTTCACCATGTTTGTCTGTTAATACAATGCAGCTCTTTTGCTACCCAGAGTCAAGCAGCAGTGGATTTTCATATGTTATTGCCTTGCTTAGAATGTTCCACACTATGGCATTAAACTTGTGTTTTTATCTTGTGTTTATTCATCTACAGATGTTAGAGGGACTAGGCACTTGAATCTAACCAGAACAAAACAAATGTGAACTCAACACAACTGGGGCTTGTTTTTATTGAGAACCTTTAGAAAAAGAACCATTTAGAGCTGCACTGTGTAACTTTTCTGGTGAAAAACATGAAATAAGTCACAAAAGTGAGCCAAACTAAATCATATCTGAAGGAGCCAGAAATACAAATCTTCAAATCAGGTACAAATCAGGACTAAACCAGGTCTAAACCAGGTCCAAACCAGATGATCCATACTAAATCATAACTGAAGGAGCTGCAAGAAACACAAAAGTTCAAATCATATCATATTGCCGACATAAAGCTCAAGTCACTTTAGACTTACTCACAGTGGGAAGAGGAACCACAACTTTTACTCAAGTAAGAGTACTGTTAGTCTAAGTAAGAGTACTGCTACACTGTACTATATATTACTCGAGTAAGAGTACTGTTACTTCAATAAAAATGTCACTCAAGAGTAAGTGAGAGTAAAAGTTCAAACAGGTACTCAAGTAAAGTAACTGAGTAATACCCACCTCTGATATTAAATGCCATATGTGGAACATTCCAGGCATAGTAATAACATCACCATGGAGATGAGCTGTTGATGAACCCTCCACCAGAAAAGTTACACAGTGCAGTTTTAACATGACCTTTACATGAGTTGGGGGCATATTGATATTTAGTTTATAGTTTTAGAGTTGGTATGTGGAGTGTTTGAATCCTGTAAACAGCCACATTCATCAGCCTCTTTCTGCTGTGGCCTGTGGCACTTTTAGAGTTTTGGTTTGGCTCCAGTGAAATCCACATGATTAAACTCCCCCTTGAACTGCCACCTTATCGGGGTGGGGGTGTTTGCATACCCGAATGATCCTAGGTGCTATGTTGCCCAGGGCATTATGCCCCTGGTAGGGTCTCCCATGGCAAACAGGTCCTAAGTGACGGGCCAGACTAAGAGCAGTTCCTAATACCCCTATGAACAGTATTAAAAGAAGGACCGTGACGTTGCCTGGTATGGCGCAGCTGGGGCCCCACCCTGGAGCCAAGCCTGGAGTTGGGGCTCGAATGCGAGCGCCTGGTGGCCGGGCCACTGCCCACGGGGCCCGGCCAGGCTCAGCCCAAAAGGACAACATGGGTCCGCCTTCCTGTGGGGTCAGCACCTGCAGAGGGGCTCATAGGAGTCGGGTGCAAGGAGGATTGGGCAGCAGTCAAGGACGGGTGTCTCAATGGCCCAGTCCACGGACACAGCATCTGGCTGTAGCAATGTGGAACGTCACCTCGCTGGGGGGGAGGAGCCTGAGCTCGTGCAGGAGGTTGAGAGATACCGGCTAGATATAGTTGGGCTCACCTCCACGCACAGCTTGGGCTCTGGTACCCAACTCCTCGAGAGGGGTTGGATCCTCCACTTTACTGGTGTTGCCCATGGGGAGAGGTGGGGAGCTGGTGTGGGCTTGCTTATAGCCCCACAGCTCAGCCTCCCCGTATTGGAGTTCACCCCGGTGAACTCCAACACGGGGAGGCTCTCACTGTTGTGTCGGCCTATGGGCCAAACAGCAGGGCAGAGTACCCGGCCTTCTTGGAGTCCCTGGGAGGATTACTAGACAGTGGACCAACCGGGGACTCCGTTGTTCTACTAGGGGACTTCAACGCCCACGTGGGTAACGACAGTGATATCTGGAGGGGTCTGATCGGAAAGAATGGCCTCCCTGATCTGAACCCGAGCGGTGTTCTGTTACTGGACTTCTGTGCTAGTCACAGTTTGTCCATAACAAACACCATGTTGGAGCACAAGGGTGTCTATCAGTGCCATGGCACCAGGACACCCTAGGTCGGAGGTCGATGATCGACTTTGTCGTCGTGTCATCTGACCTTCGGGCGCGTGTCTTGGTGAAGAGAGGGGCAGAGCTGTCAACTGATCACCACCTGGTTGTAAGTTGGATCCACTGGTAGAGGAGGAAGCCGGACAGACCTGGCTGACCCAAGCGTATCGTGAGGGTCTGTTGGGAATGTCTAGTGGAGCCCTTTGTCAACAGAGTCTTCAACTCACTCCTCCGGCAGAGCTTCTCCCACATTCCGGGGGAGGTTGGGGACATGGAGTCCAAGTGGGCTATATTCTCCACCTCCATTGTTGATGCACCTGCTCATAGCTGTGGTTGCAAGGTCTCTGGTGCTTGTTATGGCAATTCCCGAACCCGGTGATGAACGCCAGAGGTAAGGGATGCCATTAGGCTGAAGAAGGAGTCCTATTAGGCCCTGTTGGCTTGTGGGACTCCTGAGGAAGCTGACTGGTACCGTTAGGCCAAGCGTGCTGCAGCCCATGCAGTCACAGAGGCAAAAACTCGGGGCTGGGAGGAATTTGGGGAGACCATGGAGGAGGACTATTGGTTGGCCTCAAAGAAATTCTGGCAAACCGTCCGATGCCTCAGGAAGGGGAAGCAGTGCTTCACCAACACTGTTTACAATGCGGGTGTAGAGCTGCTGACCTCAACTGGATATGTTGTTGGACGGTGGAAAGAATACTTTGAGGATCTCCTCAATCCCATTGTCACATCTTCCGAGGAGGAAGCAGAGACTGAGGACTTGGAGGCGGACTCATCTATCACCCTGGCTGAAGTCACTGAAGTGATTGGCAAGTTGTGGGGCTGTCTTGGCTGACACGCCTCTGCAACATCGTGTGGCGGTCGGGGACACTGCCTGTGGAATGGCAGACTGGGGTGGTGGTCCCTATGTTTAAGAAGGGAGACCGGAGGGTGTGTTCCAACTACAGGGGAATCAAACTCCTCAGCCTTCCCGGTAAAGTCTATTCCAGGGTACCCTAAGGGTCCAGGGTAACCTAAGTTAATAAATAAATTATAACTTTAGGTTTAAATAAATTATAACTTTAGGTTTACAATTTTCCATCTTGTTTGTTACTTCCCCTGTCCCTAGCTGAACTGAGTTGTAACAACCTCTGACCTCTGACCTCAGGGCTCTGAGTGGAGTATTAATGACATCTTGCCGTGTCTCAATTCGACGGTTTCACACTTTGTTGGCTGCATCTGTCATGGTTGCAAGGTGACGTAACGTAAGTGACGTAACGTAAGTGACGTAACGTAAGCGACGTAATGTAAGCGCACAGACAACGGTTGACGTACATGTCGTGGCGTAGGCCTGTCCCATTTTGGCACGGCCTTTGCAGTCCACGGAGGCTACACAGAGGAGCACCCTTTGTCGGCCGGGCCCTTCGAAGGGCCCTTTGAAGTGTGCAACCGTCAAATTGACATAAGGCATCTGATTGTGTTGTGGTAGCGCTCTGAATGGGGAATGAGTGTGGTGAGCAAAGGGAGGGGGGACTCTATTATGACCTTTTGATAAGGGCTAAATGAACTAAATAATGCTGGCAACGGAAAGGACGGTGAAGTGTTTTGCCCAATGACACAACAGTATGTGATGATCCAAGCGGGATTTGAACCACCAGCCTCTGACTGTTGAGCTTCTACTGAATTTTAAAAACACAGAGGAGCTCTCCCTTACCAATTCTACCTAATGACATCACAAGGTGGGTGCAGGATTACTGTAACCTGAGTGAATGAAACATAATTCTAACACAGATGTATACATCCGTGCACATGAATCCAACCCTTTTCTGCTCTTTGAGGTGTAACAAAAACAACATGGCTGCCTCCCCCCCAGCGCCAGTGTAAACTGATCCGGCGACGTGGATCAGGTAGGCCTCATTCACACCTGGATAAACGAGCTCTTATACTGTCACACAAAAGACCAGGTCAGGACTGTGTGACTGTGTCAGTGAAGAAAAAGAGAGGGAGAGGAGGGAGGGAGAGGGAAGGAGAGGCAGAGGGAGAAGAGAGAGGAGGGAAGGAGGGAGAGGGGGAGATGAGGGAGAGGGAAGGAGAGGCAGAGGGAGAAGAGAGAGGAGGGAAGGAGGGAGAGGGGGAGATGAGGGAGAGGGAAGGAGAGGCAGAGGGAGAAGAGAGAGGAGGGAAGGAGGGAGAGGGGGAGATGAGGGAGAGGGAAGGAGAGGCAGAGGGAGAAGAGTGAGTGAGAGAGAGAGAGAGAGAGAAAGGTGGGAGAGAGAGAGAAGGAGAGGGAAGGGGGGGGGCGAGGGAAGGAGAGGTATGGGGGAGAGAGAGAGAGAGATGAGAAAGGGAGGGCGAGGGGGAGAGAGAGACAGAGAAAGGTAGCGGGGAAAGAGAGAGAGAGAGGAGGGAGGGCGGAGAGGTAGAAGAGGGAGAGGACAGAGGGAGGGAGAGAGAGAGGGAGAGAGACAGGAGAGATAGAGGAGGGAGAGAGAGAGAGGAAGGGAGAGAGAGAGAGAAAGAGGGGGGGTGAGAAGGAGAGAAAGGAAACACAGGGAAGGGGAGGGAGAGGGGGAGAGAGGGAGGGACGGAGGGAGAGGGGGAGAGAGGGAGAGACAGGGAAGGAGAGGTAGAGGGGAAGAGAGAGAGGGAGGGAGGGAGAGAGAGAGGGAGAGATAGGGGAGAGGAACAAAGGGAGAGAAAGAGGGAGGGAGAGGGAGGAGATGAAAGAAAAAAGAGGAGAGAGAGAAAAAGGAAGAGTGAGGGGGAGAGAGCATGAGAGGAGGGGGTTAAGCTAGAAAAGAGAGAGGGGGGAGAGAGGGGAGAGCTAAAAAAAGGCGGGAGAAACAGAAAGAGGGGAGGAGAAAAGGAGGGAAAGAAAAGAGAGAAAAGGGAGAGAATGTTTGTGTGTGTGTGTGTGTGTCCTGTGTTCATATGTGTGTGTGTCCTGTGTTCATGTGTGTGTGTGTGTGTGTTCGTGTGTGTCATCTGTTCATGTGTGTGTGTGTGTGTGTGTGTGTGTGTGTGTGTGTGTCCTGTGTTCATATGTGTGTGTGTCCTGTGTTCATGTGTGTGTGTGTGTGTGTTCGTGTGTGTCATCTGTTCATGTGTGTGTGTGTGTGTGTGTGTGTGTGGGGGTGTGTGCTGTGTACATATGTGTGTGTGTCCTGTGTTCATATGTGTGTGTGTCCTGTGTTCACTGTGCACTGGATGATAAACAGTGGTTTGCATGTTCTTCCTGTGCTCAGTCCATGAGTTAAATCAAACAGTGAAAATGTGCTGGAGACAGAGCAGTGATGAACATCTGTAATTAAAATAAAAGATTATAGCAATGATCCCCTGGTATTTTACACATGAAAACAAAAACATAACGTCACAAAAAAGACAATGATCTGACCTAACCCTTAACCCCTAACCCCTGACCCCTAACCCCTGATGAAAGAGTTAAAATAAAAAGTGTAAAAAATATTTTAAATGACTCAAAAGCGGAAAAACAGGTGTAAATACTAACTAGTATTTTAGAGTCTGTAAGTTTTTAATTATAATCAAATATTTGACAATTTATAAAAGTATGACATAACTAACTGATAATAATAATTTAAAATGCTTAAGAAGTGTCTGCATCGACGGCTTGTTCCTTCCTGATCTGCACCGCTCGCCCCAGTGCTCTGTGACCTCTGACCTCTCATCCATACACATTTCTCACCTCAGTTTAAACACACAGGTCAAAGGTCACACCCAGAAGATAACAGTGCACTCAAAAGAAGTTTATTTTTCTGCACAAAGATGAGCCTCGTTTAATCTCACCTAATCTGTGCCAATAACCCGCTTCTGTCTCTGGACTTTTTCAGATTTTTTATTATTTTGGGTAAATTTCTTCAAAAAACTTCATGAATATTTTTAAACGTTTTATTCTTAAGATCAGGTTCTGTTCCTCCAAACATGTTTAATTAAATAACCCTAAACCAGGACTAAACCAGGACTGAACCACGACTAAACCAGGTCTAAACCAAGACTGAACCAGGACTAAACCAGGACTAAACCAGGACTAAACCAGGACTAAACCAAGGATAAACCAGGTCTAAACCAGGTCTAAACCAGGACTAAACCAGGAATAAACCCAGTCTAAACCAGGACTAGACCAGAACCAAACCAAGACTAAACCAAGACTAAACCAGGACTAAACCGGGACATGTGTGATCACTGTGGTTACTTGTCTGTCCCTCAGGTGTGAAATGTCTCACTGTAGTGATGATGATGGAGCAAATGGTTTGTTTGAGTTTATTTTGAGTTTATTTTTGGGTTTAGTTTGAGTTTATTTTAAGTTTATTTTAAGTTTATTTTGAGATTAGTTTGCCTTTATTTTGAGTTTATTTTGAGTTTACTTTGACTTTAGTTTGACATTTTTGTTGTGGTAAAGAAGGAGCTGAGTCAAAAGGCAAAGCTCTCGATTTACCGGTCAATCTGTGTTCCTACCCTCACCTATGGTCATGAGCTTTGGGTAATGACCGAAAGGACAAGATCGCGGATACAAGCGGACGAAATGGGTTTCCTCCGCAGGGTGGCTGGGCGCTCCCTTAGAGAGACGGTGAGGAGCTCGGTCACACGGGAGGAGTAGAGAAGCTGCTCCTCCGCGTCGAGAGGAGCCAGCTGAGGTGGCTCGGGCATCTGTTTAGGATGCCTCCTGGACGCCTCCCTACGGCGGTGTTCCGGGCATGTCCCACCGGGAGGAGGCCCTGGGGAAGGACCCAGGACCGCTGGAGGGACTATGTCTCTTTGCTGGCCTGGGATAACTGTTCCAAGTTATTTGTTTTGGCAGTTATAGTGCAAACTAGGTAAATGTGCAGCTTTGTGTTCAAAAACGTATAAAAATTTGTGTATGCTGCCTCCAGTGGCCACTGCAACTACTTGTAATTGGTGACATCACAAGAAACTGCTCCGATTGTGTGTTATTGGTCTGACAGGTATCCACACTTCAAACTTCACCCTTGCAGTCAAGTGTTTGTAATCAGAAACACACAGCTGGAGGACAGAGGCTGCACAGTCAATCAAACACCAGGTACAAACAAAACTGTAATAATCAAAAGCAACCATTTTGCGTAATTATTATTATATAGTTATTATATGAACCAATTACACGTAGTTGTACATTTTCAACAGACATATCAACCTGGTGCCTGTGGATTAGGTGATTCTGGTTGAGGTGGAACAGGGGTGTGATCCAGGAGGTGAAAGATGAGACCAGGTTCATGTGTTGGGTATCTTTCCAACAGCTGCTGACACTTATCTAGGGTCAGTCTCTATATTCTACCCTGTAAAGACAAAATCACAGTTGGACAATTAATTGTTAGCGCTTAAGAAAAAAAAAAAAAAGATATATATTTATGCATGTGTTCTAAACCATTGTGATCATGTGCTAAAAGGCCAGTTTGTGCATAACAGTTCACATTTGCCATAGCATAGTGATTATGTGTCCTTATCTGGCCGACACACGGAGGAGGGTACATTATAATCACAATGGACTGAAAGTCTCAAAAGTTTACTCTGAACTCAGTGTAAAATGTCCCTCTTCCAACTGTCCTGGGACCACAAACATTACACAGTGGTGCAATCTCCAAAGATGGTATGTTTTGTAGATGTTATGATTGAATCACAATCATATGTTTATGTAGTGTTTTTAGCTTATCTTCAAGTGCAGTATGAAAATAAAACTGCATAAACTGCTAAAACTGCATTCATACCTGTTCACTTGCCCTTCTGGACCTTTGTGACGTTCTCCTGTTACAGATCACCCAATACGGCTTCAGCTCTGTCCCCTTCCTCATCAGGCTCCCCCTGCTGCTGTCCCTCTGCCTCTAACCAAATGCCAGTTGTTCTCACTCTTGAGGTTTACTACTGAGAAGCAGTGGAGAAGTTGCACATCCACATGTTTAAAAAGTCACTAACAGTCCAGTTCCAAAAGCTTCAAAATCCTCCATAAAACCTTAAAGGCACAGTTAACCCACCAACCCACCCCCCCAAGACTAAAAAGTATCCCATTAGATTCGGATCTGAATCGAGCCGTATACATTACCCCCTACTCTTCACCCTTAGAGGATTTACATTTCCTGTAAAAAACTAACAAATAAAAAACATTATTTTTGGAGTCCGCCTCCTTTACTTTTTTCATACATTGTTTAATCATTTGGAAGCATTACACGGACTCCACAGTTCCATGTTAAAGAATTACCTTGAAACATAGACACTGCATAGTGACTTTGCTATAAGATGCTTTGTGATAATAACTATTATATGCGGGCAATAGTAAACAATAGGTCACAATTACTGTTAGAACACAACACAATTCCCAGAAGTAGCAGAGCATATAGTTAATAACTTTAACTACCCAACTTTGCACCAGGACCACTCGGAGAATATTGTCAGACATGGTTGGGAGTACAGCAACAGTTTTTAATACTATACAGTCATCGGCTGCGACCTTTTAGTTTTAGTTTAGTTTTAGTTGTAATTGCCTCTGATCTATTTTTGAGGGAACTCAGTTTAGTTGATTCAGTTGGCTCTGTTGTTCAAGTTATATCCACTTTCAGATTTAAGTTAACCTTTAACTTCCAACCGATAAAATAAGCGCAGAGGGCGCATGCTGAGGGTATTTGTTCACCCATAGTAAAATTAAAAATAAAACACTAATTAAATTAAGGTCGCTTAAACAGGAGGTTTGGGAGCGGCTGCACCCGCACTCTGGAGCAGGGCGAGAGCAGTCTGAACGCGGCCGACCTCGAGCCAATGCGACAGTAAAAGTGCTTGGAATTGGACAAAACAGCACTCAGATCACGTATATTTGTACGAATGGGCGCTCCAGAGCTGCAGTTTGACGCGTTCGTCTGAAGAGGGACTTTGGATCAACTTAATATCAGCGACAGTGTCATCCTGCCTCTGTCTGCGCAGGTAAGCTTGGGCCTATCTGTCGTTCAAAAAGCTTATTCTCCTCCGCCAGCAGCGCGTGCAGCCCTCACCGTGTATTTAGCCACACGTGAACGAAAAGGCCACTGCATATTGGGGAAGCGAACGCGTATTCACGGCTCAGTGTCTTGAAGCGCGTTATCGTAGAAATACGTTCGGCGATCCACTGATGGACTCTCACGTGGCTCAAGGTGCGCGTTTGGGGTGAATGATGCGCGGTGTATGTGAACAAGGTCGACCCAAAAGTAAAGTAAACAGAACTAAATCTAATGCGCACTGGGGTCGGTCCACAGCGCTTGGGTGAAAACGACCTAAAATAATGAAAATGTCCATATCTTAATTAGAGCGTGTTGAGGCGCACATTGGACACTTTGCAACTTGCAGGAAAGGTTTTAGCCCCCTCAGCTGTCTAAAGGCTGTACTGCATCAGTAACTTCAGAAACATTCTAAAAAAGTTACGTAAACAATAGCTTATTAAAATAAAAATAAAATCACAAAAAACCCCCCCCAAAAACCCCAACTTTAAATCATTTCATAATTCTTCCCAGATAGAGTCTGAAAGAAATTTCCACATGGTAAGTTGATTGAAAGCTGTCTATATAGTTATGAAACACTAATTTGCATATTAGACCTTGAGACAACTTCCTGTTCAGCAAAACTTACACAAAGACACAATTGCTCCAAATACAATATTATACATATGAAGTATTTCTATATATAACTATAAATATCTTTTTGTGTCATATTTTTGATTATTATAAACATTTTTATTTCTTCTTCACATGTCCCTTTTATATCGTAAACAAAGTGCACCGTGACCTAGAACAAGGGTCAAAAAGATGGGGAGAACTGCACGTATTAAAGTAAGTTTATCAGCAGCAGTAAAAAAGACTAATAGTTTTATTAAAAATATAAATGAAACTAATAAGTCTTTACACTGTATGGCTTTCTGGGGCGCCGCCCTTTCTGGGG
>KN472861.1:4182-15755 GCA_000787095.1 Periophthalmodon schlosseri
GAACTCGGCTCCAAATTTGCCGCTATAACTGCTCTAGCCTCAATGAGCTTCATTTGACTGGAGCCGAACGCTATGGGTGACGTCACACTCACTTAGTCGACTTCTTTATACAGATTATGATATGGAGACACTGGTATAAAGATGAATTAAATTCAGTATTGTGAAAAGGAGTGAAATATCTCAAATTTAAGTTTGAAGAAGTTTAAATAGGTCAACAGTTAAAGCTTTAAAAACGTTTAAACACATTTCTAATTAAATTAAAGTCAGACAGTAAGAGGCATGTCTGCATATGTGTGTAATGTGCAGATGTATTCTGTAGAGACAGTCTATAGAGCAGGCATCAGGGCTGTGGAAATCTGTTTAGACAAATGAAAATATGATTGATGAATGAAATGATACTTAAGTTTTTGAGCATAATCCATGCAACTATTTATAAAAAAAAATTACATTCAGCCTGAGTGGATCTGGCATTGTGTTGCAAGCAGCTGTTGAAAGCCATACCCTCTCTGTCTGATGATATTTGCTTTGAAATGTGACCAAAAGGAGGACTCTCTACCCCGGTGTATTCTCCCATCAGCCCTCAGAAGCAGAGTGAGTTTGGGTAGTGCTCGTGCTGCCTCCTACACACTACACTAGTCCCCTCTGTGAAGTGCAGGATCCAGGCCAGTGCAGTGTTTTTAATAGGCCTCCACTCCATCACTGAGCTCCATGTGATCTGCTCCCATGTGTAATATAAAAGAGGAGAGGGACCCTACGCAGGTGCAGGCCGCGTCAGCAGCAGAGAGGGGCAGGAGAGGGGCAGGAGAGGGGCAGGGGGGGGGAGGGGGGGGTTAAAGTGAGAAATAATGGTGTCATTTTGAGAGGGGCAGGAGAGGGCAGTGTGTGATTAAAGTGAGAAATAATGGTGTCATTTTCAACATGAGAATACACTGAAATACTTTTTTTATCATCAGCAGTAATCAGCTATTTAGAGTCAAACTATGGCAGTTACATCTCTAGTTAAAGCATAGACTGTGTAAAGAAGTCACACATAGCGTTCGGGTCCAGTCAAATGAAGCTCATCGAGGCTAGAGCAGTTATAGGGACAAATTTGGAGCGAAGTTCCATATTTGGAATTCCGACCGCGAGTATCATAGCAACCAAAGAGCCAATCCGGAGCGAGGCTATTGAAGGTAGCGCCCCTTCCTGCCCGCGCCACTGGTTTAGCTGGGAGCGGGCATTAGCAACGCTGTCAATCAAACCTGTTGCTAATGCTAGCGAGAGCGTCCTCTGGGAAAGAAAGCACCTGATTTGTTTGTTATTAATGTTCATATGTTGAGTTACGGACACAATAGTGAAATAAAAATACCAGGATCATGTAGCGACAATTTTCCAATGTAAAGTGAATCGGAGCCAGAGTGAATGGAGCTGGAAGCGCACCCGTACTCACTTCCTATTTGGAACGCGGCAGCTAGCAGGTTAGCTACGTCCATTTATATATACAGTCTATGGTTAACTGCAGTAAAAAGAAGTAGGGCTGAATGATGTGGGGAAAATGTTTGCGATTGCATTTAAAATCTGAACAAAATCCTCAAATTCAAACATAAATCGCAATTGTAATCCTTTTCAGAAAAATCACAATGAGATGTTTTTCCCAACACGTTTAGCCCTTCGGTTGACCTGATGTGTGGTGAGAACCTGATCTGCACCAAATGAAGCTACTACGATTAGGCCAGTCATGATAACAAGTTTGAAGCACGATATATCACTACAGAGGAATATTGCGAAAAACGATAATATTGAAACTACTTTATGCAACTAACACACAGCAGGATAATCCCAGTGAACCCATATTTAAATAGACGGTCTCATTAAAAAGCCTGAGCTGCAACAAATAAATGGCAGAATGAACTGTTAATAGCCATAGCAGTTATTTATTCTACTCTCTACAGCTCAAATCTCACATTATTACATAAAAATTGCAAAAACCTCCCCACTATTGCAAAGAAAAAGTATCCACGATAAATACTGAGCCCCAAAATATATAGTTAATGCTTTCATATCGAACGATAAGTTGATATAGTGATTATCACGACAGGCCTAACTACAATATTTAACATTTAGTCCACAGTGGAACCAGTAAACAGGACAAACAGGTGTGAAAACGTGAGTGACTTGCCATGATTTGAGCCCTGTTTAATCCTGATGTAGACTTGCTTTGGTCCTGTGCTAAGCCTGGTTTAGTCCCAATTTTGGTGACAAGCAGGTGACAGACCCTCCAATCGAAAAGTTACATAGTGTATATGTTTGAGGAATGATGGGCTAACGCAGACAGATGATGAGTGTATGGCGTTCCTGGTTGAACTGACGCGCTTACAATTAGGGTCAGCAAACGTATTGAAAATCAGATACTAGCCGACACTAAAATTAGTATCGAAACTAGACGCTCATTTGAAGTATCGACAGAAACGAACCTTTCCTGAACAGCTTTAGAATGATCTTGAGCTGTATCAGAACAAGTATAAGACGCGTAGACTAGTTTAATAAGACTGTATGAAACTGTACTGACTTGATACGCCTCTTTTGCCCGAGAAAACCACTATACAATCACATGTTGTGCAGTAATTACAACAAGAGGCCTGAGGCGAAACTTCACATTCAGAATCTCACGTACTTTGGAGCAGAAGGTATAAAAGGTTTGTATGAGCAGTCTCGGTTTTATTTAAAATATGTTTAGTGAAATAACGAAGAGAGCTTGAAAGAAAAGTGTATCGTTCAGTGTTGCAGCTCAAACCTCTGAGGGCCATGGGAGGATTTGGCAGTAAAGTTAGATTTCAGAGCCTTACAAGTCTGTGGAGAAATTACATCATTCCCATTTTAAAAATACTCATATAAATAAAGGCTAGAATATCAAAATGTTCCACAGAAAGTCCTTAAGGCACAGCAATGATTCGAGATTTTAAAGAGCCCATATTACGCTATTCTCTGATCTATGTTATAATGTTGTTTACTCATCAAAAACATATCCAGAGTTGTGTTTTGTTTCAATCACACATGTTTAACACACAAACCCTGCATATTTAGGCTGCGTTCTTCTCTCAAACAGAAAACACTCTGTTCCACCTTGTGATGTCATGTGGTAATACAGGAAATACTGCACTGTGTTTTTAAACTCCATACACCTTCACTAGAATCATTTGGGTGATTTCAGCCCTGGAATTGCCAATCTCTACTGAACAAAAGGTAAAATGTAGTTGTTAATTTGAAAACTACCGCTTCATGACATCACAAGGTGGAACAGAGCATTTTGAGCTTGGAGATAAAGACGGACTAATAATAAAGGTTTACTCAAACATGTGTGAATGAAACAAAACACAAACACAAAACCAGGTATGTTTTTGAGGAGGTAACACTCTAAAAATGGCTTAAAGCTCACATGAGTCAATTTTGCGTAATATAAGACCTTTAATAGGGACGCACTGATATGGAAATTTGAGGCCGATACCGATATTTTGGGAAAGCTTGGGCCAATAACCGATATTAGGTTGATATTTTTTCTTTCTTTTTTTTGCATTTTAAATAACACAATGGTCTCACTGAAAAAAAAAAGAATCTGATTGCACGATCACATTTGACTGGGCTTGAGACATAACAGACTGATATCAATCTGTATAAAAAATACAGAGAGATGTCATTCTGGATTTGCTAGGCAAAAAATGACCAAATTTCCAAATGCAAAATATTCTTAGCAAATCAATACAACGTTTTGCTCAAATCACATTTAAAGTAGGTGGAACAGTGCTGTCTTAAAATAGCATGTAGGCCATATTTCATCCTGACACTAACCATGAAGAGATGGTCAATTGGCGCAGCAACAGTTACCTGGACCTCCCTCTGCGCACGCTCGCATCTTTAAAAATAGCAAAACGACATCCGCGCGGCACCACGGCCCACCTCCGACCTCCTGGATGTACTGGCCAGTCTATGACCGAACCATTAGGGATCGGGACCCACGGGCGCGCACGGAGAGCCGGGTTCTGCTGTGTGTCTGCGCGGCCCTGCCATAGGAGTGACAGGGTGGATAGATGAGTAGGTGGTGTGGGCCAAATAGGCTGTCAGAGGAGGGGAGGGGGAGATGGATGAGAGTGGGGACAGCGGTGTACGGTGAGGGGGGTGGAGGGCTAAGGAGGACCCCCTCAGGACAGAGGAGGGGACGGGAGGCTGCTTTCGGGGTGGATGTCTTCGGCAAACCTGCTCGTGACCTGCGCTCCGGGCCTTCTCTTTCTCTCTGTCTAAATATTTCTCCAAGCAATACAAGGAAATAATGGTAGGGCAGTTTCTCAAAGACTGCATTTGTTATTCTACCGAGGACGGCGGGAAATTTGGCCTGAACGTGTTCACCATAGACTGTATACATAAATGGACATGGCTAACCTGCTAACCGCCACATTCCAAATAAGAAGTGAGTGGCTCCATAGACTCTGGCTCCAATTCATTTTACATTTGAAAACTGTCGTCCCTCTCTCTGTTACTGTTGCTGTCAGGTTATTTTGGTCTTAAAATGTTCATATTGACCCGCTCTACATGATCCCATTATTTTTATTTTGTTATTGCGCCAGTAAATCAAGATATGAACATTAATAAGAGACAAATCAGGCACCTTCTGATAAGAGGTTTGATAAGAGCTCGCCCCCTGCTAAACCAGCGGTGCAGGTAGGAAGGGATGTTAGCCTCAATAGCCTCTCTGGATTGGCTCTTTGGTTGCTATGATACTCGCAGTTGTAATTCCTAATATGGAACTCGGCTCCAAATTCGCCACTTAACTGCTCTAGCCTCAGCAAGCTTCAGAGGAGCCGAACGCTATGGGTGATGTAGACATCAAACAACTCTTATCTGCGTGGACTTCAGAATAATGAAGTATTAGGACTGTTAGCAATTAACAATTTAAAACAAAATACTTATTTTGAATGGGAAAAAGTCCTTGTAATGTTGCGTATAACAGGCAGCTGAAACCCATGACTAGGCTGAAAACATGCTCCGCACACTTCTGTAGAGAATACAATGACTGATGGACTGAGGGGCCGCTCTGATCTTATGGAGAAGGAGGAGAGCTGAAGTGGAGACAGAGAAGAATGTCAGTGTTCAACATATAAAACCAAATAAGTGAAAAAACTCTTCAAAAACGGTTTAGCTTCTTATATCTAATATCTGACTCACTACTGAGCGATGTCTCAAGTGCTACCAGTGATTTACCCACATTATACACAGAGCTTAAGAAACTGATGGAAAAAGAAGAACAATGTGAGCTGCACTGCATCACGTTTCAGTTTACTGTCGAGACGAAATGATCCCACGGGGACTGAGAATAAAGGAACTTCCATCCTTTGTTAGTTACAGTATAGAATTCAAGAACAAATGGTTAGCAATTTTAACTAAAAGCTCTTTAGATCTCCTATTGTTGTTATTAGCAGAGGCCAAAATCCAGTGCAGTCATAACCAGTCATTAATTGGCGAAGCAACGCAAGCCATTGTGCATGAAGGCCGTGGAGATGAAAAGATGACAAGAGTTTTGAAATAAAACTCTGCGACGACATTGAGAAATTGATTAAATCTCTCAAACAAATGAAAAAGGTCAAATTTAAACATAACAAGAACGCACACATGAACGATGTGCACGCTCAGTGTCGTTCAACCTGCCGAGGTGACGACGACTGGAGGCTTTAAACTACTTTTTACAACAAAGAGATGGAGAGACATGTGCTAAACGTGGCTGGACCTGTCACAATAACACATTCTGAAGCACGATATATCGCTACAGAGAAATATTACGATAAACGATAATATTGAAACTACTTTATGTCACTGATTAAGATTAAAATAAAGCAAGATAATCCCAGAAAACCATTTTTAAATAGACTGTTTCATTAAAAGACCTGAGTTGCAGCAAATAAATAGCAAAATGAACCAATATTTAGCCATAAGAGTGACTTATTCAACCCTCTGCAGCTCAATTTTTGCAAAGAAAAAATACTCACAATAAATATTATGAGTATTCACCATATGTCATTATCGTAACAGGCCTAATCCCGGTGTGAGGTGCATCATCATGTCAACACAAGTGGCAAGGCAAGGCAAGGAAAGTTTATTTGTATAGCACAATTCATACACAAAGTAATTCAAAGTGCTTTACAGAATAAGAAACACATTCAAATCACAATACAACAAATCAAAACATAATCACAAATAATCATCATAAAATTAACATTAAAGGAGAAAAGTGCAGAGTAAAAACCTTTCAGTCATATCCACAGCTAAACAGAACCATTTTGAGCCTGGATTTAAGTAGTCCCAACACCTGGAGATGTTACAAATGTTGGAAAGAAGGACATCTCAAACGTGACTGTCCAAGCATAAAGCAAGAAATACAACGTACGATGCACAAGGATTATGTGAAGGTGCTTTTGTTGTAAATGAATCAAGTGACAGTGAGTTACAAAAAGAAGACTGGTTAATTGACACTGGAGCAGCTAAACACATGACATGGAACAAAGACTGTATAAAGAAGTGGGGGCGAATTTGGAATCGAGTTCCATATTTGGAATTCCGACTGCAAGTATCTTGCAAAGAGCCAATCCCGACCTCGGGGAAAGAAAGCGCCTGATTTGTGTTTTATTCATGTTCATATCTTAATTTACAGACACAATAGCAAAATAAAAACACCAGGATCATGTAGAGCGGGTTAATATGAGCATTTTAAGACCAAAATGATGAATGTCACTGCAGCAGTTATAGAGCGAGGGGTGACAGTTTTTCAGTGTAAAGTGAATTGGAGCCAGAATCGATGGAGCTGGAAGCGCGCCCATGCTCACTTCCTATTTGGAACGCGGCGGTTAGCAGGTTAGCCATGTCCATCTATATATACGGTCTATGACTTCAACACTACTAACAGTTTTCAGAGCCACAATCAGCGAAACTTGGCGACGGTAGAGTAGTTGAAGCACTTGGACTTGGCAACATAAAACTAAGAATCAAGTACATCAGTTGCAGTAAGTGAGTGGCACCAGAGCCTCGGTCACACCATAAAGGTCAAGAAACGCAATCATTTGGTGAAGGGAGTGGACTTCACTGCTGAGGAGGAGGAAGCCTTTTGTGAAGCCCGCGTTGAACTGAAGATGTCTAGAAAGCCTTGCGAACCTCTAAGAGAAATACGGTCAAACAAGTTGCATCTTGTTCATAGAGATGTATGTGGACCAATGCAAATTGAATCAGTTGGTGGAGTGGAATACGTTGTTACGTTTATCAGTGACTACAGGTTGTAAAATTTACTTCATGGAAAATGACACATGGGACTTGGTAAAAAAAGGATCACAGTGAGTGTTTAAAGTCAAGCATCACAGTGACGGACGAGTGGAAAGGTACAAGCGTAGACTCGTTGCTAAGGGCGTCTCAAAGTTTTATGGTGCAGACTGTGATGAGACTTTTTCACCGCTGGGCAGAACAACCTTCATGTGCACCAAATGGATGTTGTAACTGCATTTCTAAATTGACACTTGCAAGAGGAAATCTACATGGGGCAAGCAGAAGGTTACACAAAACAAGGACAAGAACATCTGGCAAACTGAAACACTCAGTCTATGGACTAAAACCATCACCTCACTGCTGGAGCTGAAGTTTTCACAGAGTTTATGAAGGACTTTGACTTTACACAGAGTACCTCAGACCAGTGTGTGTTTGTTAGAACAGGTCAGGAACTAGAAATACTGGCTGTGTATGTTGATGATCTGATTTTCATTACAGAGTCAACTGAGAGTATGGACAAGCTGAAAGAAACTTTGAAGAAAAATAGAAAATGAATAAACATGGGTGAGCTGTCCTACATCCTGGGTATCTGTTAAAGACAAAGACAACAAGTGCATCTCAAATTCAATAATATAGAACGGACAGAGCCAATCCAGTGGCAACTCCATCTGACACACAAGTCAAGTTTAAAAAGGACGATGATGTTAGTGAGCCAGTGAACCGAGTGCCTGTCACACCGTGGTAGGAAGTCTGCTGTTTGCTGCTATGGCCACACGACCACACACCGCTCAAGCAGTGAGTGCTGTATCAAAGTTTAATCCAAATACAAATCCTGCACATCTCACTGCTGTCAAAAGAATCCTGAGACACAAAACCTTGGTTGGATTCTCAGATGCAGACTGGGCCGGTGATGAGGACGATCGGCGCTTGACCACAGGAAACATCTTTGTACTTGCTGGAGGAGCAGTGTGTTGGCTGAGTAAGAAACAAGCCACAGTAGGACTTTCAACTGCAGAAGCTGAGCATGTTGCACTAAGCCAAGCCACAGGAAGGAACTTGGCTGAGACGACTACTGACTGACTTTGGAATGGAGACCACACCAACTGTGATCCTGGAGGACAATCAAGGAGCTATCACAATAGCAAAGAATCCAGTTAATCATGCAAGAACTAAGCTCACAGACATTTGCTACCACTACATTTGTGAACGTGTGCAAAATGGACAAATACAGCGGCAGTTTGTCAACATATGTAACAGATCATACGAGGGCAGATATTCTGATAAAATTCTGTAAAAGTTTGAGCATCTCAAAGAACAGACTGAGCTGTGTCCAGTTTAGTTGTTGTAAATATATGTGCTCACAGTATATATATAAAAAAAGGTCTTACACAAAAGTAAATGTTACTATAAAATTAAGTGGGAGTGTTTTTAATGCAATAATTTTACATTGTCATACTGCCCCCTTGTGGTGCTGCCTGTTATTGTTTAGTAAAAAGTGAAATTCAAAACTTTGGCACTGTCACGAGACAAAAAATTCAAACACAACTTCCATACTTAGGAATAGACTCAATACTGATTCTGAGCCCACACTGATAATAAAAAACACTCATTCTTCAGACAATAGAACATTAAATCGTAGTATTTTGTTTTCTATTCCCATGTGGTCTTATATCTGTGTAATCCCTCAGTCGTCCAGTAGGTTCCATAGTGGTCCATGGGCGTGTACTAGTCTATGTGTCTTATACTTATACTAATAAATGCTTCAGGTGTGTTAATTTATCACATGATTTAAACTTTTTCTAGGTCCTTTAAAGATAAAAACATTTTTGGTTCCTCTTAAATGCAGTTTAATCTCTTGCCTACAATAAAACAGTGAAACTTAACCGTACGTCTGTGAGAAGAGAGAGGAGAGTTATGTAAGAACACAACCAGGATCTGTGCACCATGAGTCACACGCACACGCCAAATGTCCAAAACTGTGAGCAGGAAGTAAGGATTCTGACTCGCAATATAATTGGTCCAAAAACAGGAAGTACGCTGTGATTTCTCGCCTGGGTTTGACAGTGACAGTGTACCTGACAGCTTACCCACAAGTGTCCAGACAACTCGTGTTTCAAAGAATAATCAACCCAGTTAGCCAACAAGAGACGTAAGAGTTAGCTGCAGGGATTTGGAATTTCGAGGAAGATAAATGATGAACAGTTCAAATCAGGCTAAACATAGTAGCTGCTAATGTGAAAGCTTTTTCACTGCGTATTGAAGCTCTGAAGGTGTGGGCTAAAAACACGCAGGGCACTTTCACAACAGGGACAATAAATGGAATATTGCACGATCCCCATTATTTCACAGAGAAAACAAAAAGCAAAGACGCACTACACGTTTGCACAGGCGTGAATAAAGAGCCTCATGTCTCTGTGTGTTCCTGAGGTGTGCACTGCTCTTGTTTCCAGAGGCAGAGGAGACGGAGTGTTGGATGTGTCTTGTGTCCGCCCCCTCACTGCTCTGATTGTGTGTTATGGCTCTGGAGGGACATGACCCCAGGCCTCTGCTCCTCTACTCAATACCTCACACACACGTACACACTTGCACACACACACGCACACACTTGCACACACACAAACACACACACACACACATATACACAAACATACACAAGCATACACATACACACTTGCATACACACACACGCACATATACACACACACACACACTTGCATACGCACACATACATACTTGCATACACACACACACATACACATTTGCATACACACACACACAGACATACACATACACACTTGCATACACACACACGCACATATACACACACACACGCACATGCATACGCACACATACATACTTGCATACACACAGACACACACACATACACATTTGCATACACACACACACAGACATACACATACACACTTGCATACACACACACAAACATACACACACTTGCATATACACACACATATACATACTTGCATACACACAGACACACACACACATACACATTTGCATACACACACACACACACACACACACAAACACTTGCATACACACACACAAACATACACACACTTGCATATACACACACATATACATACTTGCATACACACAGACACACACACACATACACATTTGCATACACACACACACACACACACACACAAACATACACACACACACTTGCATATACACACACATACATACACACACACACACACTTGCATACACACACACACACACACACAAATGTGGGGACATTACATTGACTTACATTAATTTCCTGGTGACAGATTCTAACCTTAACTATAGTCACTACTTGCCAAACATTAACCTTAACCGTAACTTTAACCTATTTTAACTCATATCTGAACTTTAAAGAGGGGGTATTATGCAAAATCAAATTTTCGAGCTTTCTATCATGTTATAATGTTGTTCCCTTAACAAAAACATAGATGAAGAGGTTTTAGATGTCATCATGCAGGTTTGAGTATTTTAGTGACCTCTCCCTGACCCTATTCAAACCCTCCTTATGGTTCGCTGTAAGATTCTGTACAAGGCTCCGCCCACAAGCCTACGTCAGCCATGCTCTCACGCGACAATTCTCCATAAATATACAAAAACATGATACGAAACTGTACACAGCAACTTCACAAACCTGATGTCGGGATGCACGCTGATTGTGTTGTGATAGCGCTCTGAAGGGGGAGTGGCTCAACGCAGAGAGCAGAGGGAGGGGGCCTCAGAGCATCAAAACAAAAGCGAAACTTATGAAACTTGTTAATACGTTGTTTATGACGAATATGTTCTAGCGGGTCTGCGACGGCGTCCTTAAAGTTAAAAAACGTTCAGCTACAGCCGTCAGCGTTCGGGCCGTCCTCATGATGCCTGTGTGTGTTTAGAGTTTAGTCCCCACACTGTGATAAATACCCACCCACACAGTCATTACACTTTAATGGAGAACAGACAGAGGATAGTCCCATCTACAGACGTCTATATAAAGGAGGATAAGGAAGGAAAAGCCGCTTGTTTTTGTTGAGCTTGGTTGTTAATTAACAGTCGAAACATATTTTTGAAAATTGAATTAAAAAATTATTAATTAATGGCGCTGTATCTGATTTTAAAAATGTGGAAAACAGAACTAGTTCATTTTAAACGTTTCACAGTGGTCCAAAGTTATTCCTCTCTCACCTTATGCATTCTGAACGTCCTAATTATCCACCAGGATGAGTTTATAAGCGTCAGAGACCAGTGTGGAGATCTGCCGTGATGGTAAAGCTAACAACAAC
>KN472862.1:5952-17470 GCA_000787095.1 Periophthalmodon schlosseri
CTCACTTACCTATGCATTTTGACCGTCCTGATTATTCGCCGTGATGAGTTTACGAGGGCTTTTCACAACTGTCAGAGACCAGAGCGGAGTTTTGCTGTGACGGTAAAGCTAACAACATTTATCATGCTAACGTCCTGATTTTAGGACAGTAAAACGCTTTATAATCAGCTGCAGGCGGCTCACAGTGGACGTATTTTGACCTCAACAGCGGCTTATGCAATAGATCTGTGCTGGGGCCAGACAGTTTTTTTATTTTCGCAGGTGACTGGTCAGCAGCTTGTTCAAGTAGTTGTTGTTAGTCAAGTTTTACACTGCCTTCAAAAAGTATTTTAATGAATAATTACCCAGTTATTGCTACTGTTACTGCTTTGCCTGGAATGTTCCACGTTATGGCATTAAACTGATCCATCTTCAGTTTAGGTGTTTTTATTGCTCAAAAATACAGTGAAAAGTATGCAGTCCTACTGTGAGCAGGCTGGCCACTCCACAGATCTGAGCGGTAACTTGCCGTCATGTTTGCTTGTCACTGTGACGATATTGTGTAAAATTCCAGGAAACATCTCTATGACGACAGATGGCAGGTCCTTCAACAGAAAAGTTACATAGTGCACCTTTAAAAAAGAACTCTTAATTAAAAATATTTCCCCAAAAAGTATTGTCATTAGTCATTCAGAAAATCACTCAGGAGTAAAAAAAAAACAAAACTCTCCAAAATGAACTACCGTATTTTCTGGAGTATAAGTCGCACCAGCCAAAAAATGCATAATAATGAAGAAAAAAACATATTTCACATATAAATTACATCTGAGTATAAGTCTCACCCCCGGCCAAACTATGAAAAAAAGTGCGACTTATAGTCCGGAAAATACGGTAATCACTTCACGTCTTTCGTAAACCGTGTCTATACATTTCAAACATCGTAAACCCATTTAAACCTGTCTGATTCTGTGTTGATCCTCCTCCTCAGAGCTGCTGGACCTTCAGCCGTTGCCCGTCACCGCTTTGGGAAACAGGGAGTACGAGAGTCTGTACAAATTCACTCACTACAACCCCATCCAGACCCAGATATTCCACACGCTGTACCACACCGACACCAACGTCCTGCTGGGGGCGCCAACGGGCTCCGGGAAAACCATCGCCGCGGAGATGGCCATGTTCAGGGTCTTCAACAAGTATCCGGGGTCCAAGGTTTGACCGATTTTTACTGCGTCACTAATTAAGAAGAAGAAGATGTGAAGTTTTATCTTTGAATCGTGTTGGTTTAGATGTGTTTAATGAATAGTTCTAGATTGTATCACTTATTTTATTCCATTTATGATTTCGACAGAATTTAGTCTGGAATAATCCCGATCTTATCTCAAGTGATCAATGGTTCAATTTAAAGGAAAAAAAAGATCTATCAAGCCTTATAAACACTGTATGATCACACTGCATTACTTTGAGATCAATATAAAAATAGGTAAAATAATCCATAAACCTTATAAAATAAAATAAATAAAATATAATAATAAAAAATAAAACAAAACACAACACAGATTGAGTATGTGATCTATCTATTTCTCCACAGGTGGTGTACATTGCCCCATTGAAAGCTCTGGTCCGAGAGAGGATTGAGGATTGGAAAGTCCGCATTGAGGAGAAACTGGGGAAAAAGTAAGTCTGAATTAAAACAGCCGCCTCAAATGTCCTTTAATGTTCCAGATTCACACTTTATCTGGGTTTTATGGGTAAAATACTGGCTCTAGAACTGGTGATGGATGTTCTGGTGCTGTAGCCCACTGCTCTAAAGTGTTTTACAGAATAAGAAAGATAATAAAATCACAATACAAACAAATCAAAACATAAATAATCATCATAAAATGAACAGTAAAAGAGAAGAGGCAGAATAAAACCCTTTCAGTCACAGCAGCTAAACAGAACCTGAGCCTGGATTTAAACATTGTCAAAGTCGAGGCCTGTCTCACATCTTCAGGAAGAATGTTCCAGGTTTTAGCTGCACAAAACTGAAACACTGATTCCCCATGTTTAGTCCTGGTTTAGTCCTGGTTTAGTCCTGGTTTAGTCCTGGTTTAGTCCTGGTTTAGTCTTGATTTAGTCCTGACTTAGCCCTTACTCTGGGCACCAGCAGGAGGTCGGGACCAAACCAGGACTGAACCAGAACTACATCAAGACAACATCAGGACTACATCAGCGGCGGTGCCCAGTGGGAGCTGACGTCCCCGTAAACGTCATCACAACAAAGCGCCGCATGCTGTCGGCGCCCCCTATGGACAGCTGCACGTCACACTAGAGCAGCACATTTTTATTCATTTGTACCAAAATGACGACGCGACGCTGCCGAATCCTAGTATCAACGATTAAGAAAATAAAACTGGAGAAGGAAGTGCGTACGTCACAGTGGAGGTGAAAACGGGGGTAGATCGTCAAAATTGCGTCTTGAAAATAAGTGATTAAACATTGCTCAGACATGAATCACTCCAAATACAACTTAATGGTGAAGGGAAACAACTATAACATGGTTAAAAGCTCTGAAAAGTTGATTTTGCAGAATAGGTCTGATTTAAAGACTTAAGTTTCCTCATGTTTGTGTATTTTATCTCCACGGTAACTAACTCCCCAGAAGAAAACAAAGTGATGTTACGGAAAATTGCCAATAAAGCTTAGTGGTTATATAACAGTCCCTAAAGTTGTTTTGTGTGTCGTCCAGAGTGGTGGAGCTGACGGGCGACGTGACCCCGGACATGAGAGCCATCGCTCAGGCCGAGCTCATCGTCACCACCCCCGAGAAGTGGGACGGAGTGAGCCGGAGCTGGCAGAACCGCAGCTACGTCCAGAAAGTGGCTATTCTGATCATAGACGAGATACACCTGCTGGGTAAGGCTCACCTGTCGCCTTCACTAACGAGGTTAAAGGTTATTATCTAAACACGTGATGTAATTATTGAGGAAATAAATGGAAAAAATATGTATTATTGTTAATTACTTTTTTGTATGCTGAAAACTGCCATGTAATTTTACCCTGTGATCCAAAAATGCCTTACTCTTGTAATGTGTTTTCCAGGGTTTTTGAAGCCTCTCAAATGCTACACTCTAACCATTATTCATTCAACACATTCATAGTGTCTTGCTTAAGGACACAACGACTGAACTTTGTCCGAGCGGGACTCAAACCTCCAACCTTTGGCTTGGTGGACGAGCGCTCGAACCACTGAGCCACTGTCAGTTAGCCATGTTCATAAAGTCTGGATATTCTCTAAAATGCTGTAGTATCGGGAAGATGAGAAATTCCACTATTATCTCAATTTTCTCAGATTTTTGCATTAGTTTCCTCAAAACCCAGTCCAGGTAACTACTACTCTGGGCATCTCCATTTGCAAAGATGTATTTTCTAGATAATTTCTTGTAGTTGCGTTAATGAAAACCACAACAGCAAAGAAAAAAAGTCTTTCCTGTTTGTTTGCTTCAGGTGAAGACAGGGGTCCGGTCCTGGAGGTGATCGTGTCCAGGACTAACTTCATCTCGTCGCACACCTCCAAAAGTGTCCGAGTCGTTGGTCTGTCCACAGCTTTGGCCAACGCTCGAGACCTGGCGGACTGGCTCGGGATTGGACAGGTCTGTATTGGTTGGATTGGAACATTAAATGCGTTTCCACCTTTCAACTGTTTAACTGTTTTGCGCTTAAATCAAAATCCACCTGAAGTGAACTTTTATGTGAATAATAAAACAGCATCATGTGCCTATAAATGTATGAGGCTTTCTCTTCAGTTGCAACCGATGGAATTAAAAAAATACAGTAAAATGTAGCGGGCCCAAAATTGAGCCTTGGGGCACACCTTTGCTTTAAATTTAAAAATTTCATCTAAACCCATTGGCTGCTACTACTACTGCCTGGATTCTGTTTGAAAGATAGTTTTGGAACCAATTACATGTAGCAACGTCAAATCCAATACAGCCTTTATCAATATCAAAGGTTCGGGTACGATTGCGGCACAGAACTAATGCCTTAGGGGAGGTCTTTCTTTGTGCTCTCGGTGCTTGAAGATCCAGGTTATTGCGGTCCGTCTGGTCTGTGATTACAACAGTCTGCTCCACTGTATGAAATATACCAAGAATTTACTTACAAATTGCAAAGTTGACCACATATTTCTGTATCGCTCCAACATTTATCATCGGCCCTTTTACATTTAACTGAATATCTGTAATACTTGTAATTAGGCCACGCAGAGACTTTGGCATTGTTTTAACAGCATCAAATCTCTAAAATGGACCGCAGTTTTAAGTTTGAATGCCACGTTTAAAGTCCAGAGACGAGGGAAGACACGAGGGATACACATGATGGGGTTGGCTTGTCATTCTGGAGCTAAAAGAGATTTGAAATAATGCTGTGACTTATCAAAACAATGACATGTGATTTGAACTGAAAATCCCGCTGAAGCACTGCACACTTTGCTTGTCTCTTATTATTTTGAACAAAAGACTTTACATTGGGAGGGAGATTATGACGTCCATATCGAATTCTGCTGACAAGTCTGTCTAACGGGTTCAAAGCTCACTTATTGTTTTTACTTGCAATGGATAATTAAAGCTACGCCATGTAACTTTTCAGGTTAAGGCTGCTTGTTTCCATGGAGATGCGATTGCTTTTTCCTGTAATGCTCCACAGTGTGGCATTAAACGTACCATTCTCCTTGAAGACGTGCGGTAAGAATACATGTATTTAGCGGTAAATGCGAGATAGATGAGTTTAATGCCATACTGTGGAACATTTCCATCGTACATCTCCATGGAGACAACCAGAAGTTCAATAGGGCATAGTTTTCAGAAGAGTCCCGTATTACATTACATACGTGAAGTTGTTTTTGTTTGTGTTGTTTCATTCGCACATGTTTAACACATAAACCCTGCATATTTAGGCTGAGGACTGAAAACACTCTGTTCCACCTTGTGATGTCATCATGTGGTAACACAGGAAGTGCTCCACTGTGTTTTTAAACTCCACACACCTTCACTAGTATCATTTGGATCATTTCAGACCTGGAATTGCCAATCTGTGCTGAACTAAAGGTAAAAGGAGCTGTTAACTTGAAAACTACCACTTCATGACATCACAAGGTGGAACAAAACGTTTTGAGCTTTGGAGATGTAGACAGACTAATAATAAAGTGTTGCTCAAACATGTGTGAATGAAACAAAACACAACTCCAGGTGTGTTTTTGATGAGGAAACAACCTTATAACATAAAGCTCCATTTTGTGTAATATAGGATTGTTAAAGAGGGGGTATTGTGCAAAATGTACTCATCCCTCACCCTCATCAAAAACATGCCTGAGGTTTTAGATGTCATCCATGCATGTTTGAGTATTTTAGCGCTCTCTCCCGGGCCCTGTTCGAACCCTCCTTATGATCCTATCTAAAGCTCCCGCGCTCCCACACGACAAGTCTCCATAAATATACAAAAGCGGGAACCAAAGCAATACACTACAACTTTACAAACCTGACGTGATGTGCAGGAGTCTTATGAGCAAAATGAACGACGATTGTGATATGATAGCGCTCCGATGGGGGGGGTGACTTAGCGCCGAGAGCAAAGGGAGTGGGCCTCAGAGCATCAAAAAAACTGAAACTAGTTAAACATGTTAATACGTTGTTTTGGGCGAATATAGCGTTTTCAAAACAATAAAAGGAAACATGGTGACCTAAATATGATTAATATCCCATAGCAGTAAAATACCTCCTCCTTAACCATTTACAAAATATTCTATCATTATTTCACATAGATCCTGTATTTCTGTATAATTTTTAGTTATTTATTTATTTATTTTTTTTCGTAACAATTGATCAAATGAAAAAAAAAAAAAACACATCATTTTGCCCTTCCCCATCTCAACTGAACACCACAGGCCTATGGGACATTGTCAACTGAAATCTATCAGTATAAAGAAGCTGTTGTCTCTGTTCTCTCATAAATCTTTGCATTCACTGGTCTCGTCTTTGGCACACGTCCCACTCAAACTTCAAAACTTCTAATGTGCAAACACCGCTCCCTCTCCCCAGACTTGACTAAACTGCAGAGGTTAAAGTTTCACATCACCAGCTGCTCATCGTAAATCTGTGTTTGTGTTTTGTCCTTTTTGTCCCTTCTGCCTCTCCATACTTTCCTCTTTTGTTTTGGGACAGGTGGGATTGTTTAACTTCCGTCCGTCTGTGCGTCCCGTCCCGCTCGAGGTGCACATCCACGGGTTTCCAGGGCAACACTACTGCCCCCGCATGGCCACTATGAACAAACCAACTTTTCAAGGTACAACTGAAGTCGCTCGTTTGAATTGGTTATTTTCAGATCCTAGAATGTGATGATGTCATGCTCCCAGGTCAGGGTCAAGCTGTATATATAAGTGGACATAGCTAACCCGCGAGCCGCTGCGTTCCAAATAGGAAGTGAGCATAGGCGCTTCCGGGTCCGGCTCCATCTCGTTTTCTATTGAAAAACTGTGGCCCCTGCTGCTGTCAGACTCGTCATTTTGGTCTTAAATGTTTGTATTAACCCTCTACATGATCCTGGGGTTTTTATTTGGCTATTTTGTCCGTAAATCAAGATATGAACATTAATAACAGACAAATCAATTCTTTCCCAGAGATCACTTCCGCTAAACCAGCGATGTGGGCGGGGACTCTCTTCTGTCGCCAACTGCTGTCTCTCTTCTCTTGTATATAACTGTTAACACAATGCAAATTATACAAATGATTTATGAACTCATTAATTATTATAAAAAAGTGTATTTCTACTGCTACAGTGTTTTCTCAGCCACCCTCCTTGGTGTTTTAGAAACTTGGCTGGTCCCGTTATGAACAGTGTAATATTAGATAAGACCTATTACATTAAAAACACTTAGAAGTCATTCACCATTGTGTGTGTGTGTGTGTGTGTGTGTGTGCGTGCGCGTGTGCGTGTGTGTGTAAACCTCACTTGTGTGTGTACGTCTCTTGTATCGCAGCCATCCGGAGCCACTCTCCTGCCAAACCTGTTCTGATCTTCGTTTCGTCCCGACGTCAGACCCGACTCACGGCTCTGGACCTCATCGCTTACCTGGCCACGGAGGACAACCCCAAACAGTGGCTGCACCAGGACGAGAGGGAGGTGGGCGGGTCTGTTGTTATTACCGAGAGGTGATTGGTTCAGAGGCAAAGGTGTGACAGGAAGAAGGGACTCACAGAACTGTCAGTTAACGTTAAACCAATGGGAATTTTTAGACGCTAACGGCTGTAGGTTGAATCCACACAAAGGTTTTCTGACAGTATCGGGCCATTTAAATGTATTTACCAGGATATGACCCAGCAGTAAATGGAGAACTTATACGGCTTTTTTGTTTATTTTTTATATACAGTAGTTTTGGCTATTGTCGGCTCACATCAAATATTGCGGATTTTGGTAGTTTAGTTAGTTATAGAACATATTTTATACATTACTCCAACACAAAGACAATATAAAAATAACATTTTAAGTCTCTGTACCGGATTTTTTCCCCAAGTATTTGAGCGAAATAAGTCCCCGTATAGATGTATTGTATAAGTGTTTTATCAGGCAGTGAGCTGTTAGCATGCTACGTGTTGTTAGCTTTACTCAGCAAAACTCCACACTGGTCTATGAAAGTTTCAAAAAGTGCTTATAAACTCGTGGTGAATAATTAGGATGCTCAGAATACATAAGGTAAGTGAGGAATAACTTTGGACCACTGTAAACTGTTTAAAATGAACTAGTTCTGTTTTTCATGTTTTTAAGACGATAAAAATCAAGAAGATTTTTGTCCCCCTTAGAAGAAAACAATATAAACATTCAAACCATAGACTGTATATATAAATGGACATAGCTAATGCGCTAGTCGCCGTGTTACAGACAGGAAGTGATCATGGGCTGTGCTTCCGGCTCCATCGACTCTGGCTCCAATTCACTTTCTGTGTTAAACTCCGCCCCTCTCTCTGTACCTGCTGCTGTCAGACTCGTCATTTTGGTCTTAAATGTTCGTATTAACCCTCTACATGATCCTGGGGTTTTTATTTCACTGTTGTGTCTGTAAATCAAGATATAAACATAAACAACACAGACGAATCAGGTGCCTTCTTTCTCCCGCTAGCGTTAGCAACAGGTTTGATTGACAGCGTTGCTAAGCGCCCGCTCCCTGATAAACCAACGATGGCTGTCGGGAGGGGCGTTACCTTCAACAGCCTCGCTCCGGATTGGCTCTTTGGTTGCTATGATACTCGCGGTCGGAATTTCAAACGTGGAACTCTGCTCCAAATTGGCCCCGTAACTGCTCCGGCCTCGACGAGCTTCATGTGACTGGAGTCGAACGCTGTGGGTGACGTCACACTCACTTAGTCCACTTCTTTACACAGTCTGTGGTTCAAACTGACAATAGGCCCAGATAATTACAAGAGTTGGTCCAGTTCACTTTCCCCACACATCATTATCTCTCCTCCTCTCGCTCTCCGCTGAGTTCTGCTGAGTTTTCATATTTCACAAATGCAGGTTTAAGTATAATTTCAGATGGGCTGTTCCTCCTGTGTCATGCCCCATTATATTGTCTGTGAAAACTTGGAGATTGGTTCAAGCTAAAGAGCCAAGAAATCATCCAAAAACAAGTCTCAAGATTATTGCAAAACACTCATATGTGTCTGAGTTGTCTGAGCAGGTGGGGTCTCTGAGAACATACCCTGGATTCTTCTGATGCCATGACAAAAACAGCATAACTTTGTGTTTTGAATCGTACAAATTGGGTTTATTCATTTAAATATTGTATCTAATGTGAACATCAAATTAGCTGTTTAACTGACAAAATGCAGATGTTTCGACCTGGTTTATGGTTAATATCTCTGTAATTCCTGGACCTTTTCACGTGAAACAAAAACTGGCACAAAATTCAAAGTCTTCTCTGTCACTTCTCTGGTTTTCACAATCACAAAGTGGTTCCATTATTCAACCCCGAAGGAGCCAATCTCAAACAAACGATAAGGATCAACCATAGACTGTATATATAAATGGACGTAGCTAACCTGTTAGCCACCACGTTCCAAACAGGAAGTGATCATGGGCGCACTTCCGGCTCCATCGACTCCGGCTCCAATTCACTTTCTATTCAAAAAACGTCGCCCTCTCTCTGTAACTGCTGCTGTCAGACTCGTCATTTTGGCCTTAAAATGTTCGTATTAACCCGCTCTAACATGATCTGGGGTTTTTATTTCGCTATTTCTCCTTAAATCAAGATATGAACATTAATAACAGACAAATCAGGCGCCTTTTTTCCCTGAGGTTGCTCCCGTTAGCGTTAGCAACAGGTTTGACTGACAAATTCTAGAACATGAACCCGTAGCGATAACTCATACTTAGCAGAATAAAGGTCAGTCGTGCTTTAGTCTGGCGCCCCCTGTGGCTCTAACTTGCGCTCTGGATTTTTCTTTTTTTTTTTTTTTTCAATGGAGAAACCACTCCATAAATGTCAGAATAGCTGTTTTTTCTTCTGTTACACTATGAAACAGTTTTGGAATTCTCCTGTTTGTCATGAATATTTAAACAAAGTCACCACAAAAACCCTTTTGTTTTAGTAGCTATAGAATAACTGCTGCAGCTTCTTCTGTTTGTAATTATCCTCCATAGAAAACCACTGGAAACCTCTCTCCCTCTGCTCCACTTCAGTCATCGCCTTATGTTTACCCAAACTGCGACGCCCAAATACGACCCACTCTCCCCCATAACCATGAGCACACACTGCACACGGGGCTTTATAGAGGTCTGCTTTCTGAGCCATCTCAATGCAAATATGAATTATAGCCTGTTCTCTCTCTCCGTCCTCTCCGCTGCAAAAATGAAATGAAAATAACTCAATTTCAAACCTTTAAAGGTCCTATATTACGCAAAATGTACCAGTGTGAGCTTTAAGTCATGTTCTAACGCTGTTCCCTCCTCAAAAACAGACCTGGAGTTGTGTTTTGTTTCATTCACACATGTTTGAGTAACACTTTATTATTAGTCTGTCTACATCTCCAAAGCTCAAAACGCTCTGTTCCACCTTGTGATGTCATGAAGCGGTAGTTTTCAAGTTAACAGCTCCTTTTACCTTCAGTTCAGTAAAGATTGGGCAACTCCAGGGCTGAATTATAAATATCCAGATGATTCTAGTGAAGGTGTGTGGAGTTTAAACACACAGTGGAGCACTTCCTGTGTTACCACATGACATCACAAGATAAGTTAACAGCTCCTTTTACCTTCAGTTCAGTAAAGTTTGGCAATTCCAGGTCTGAAATCATCCAAATGACTCTAGTGAAGGTGTGTGGAGTTTAAAAACGCAGTGGAGCACTTCCTGTATTACCACATGACATCACAAGGTGGAACAGAGCGTTTTCTGTTTGAGAAAAGAACTCAGCCTAAATCTGCAGGGTTTGAAGTAGTAATTTGCCTGCACCACCTGTTTGTCTCTACACAGGTGTTTTTGCATTGCCTTGAAAGCTGCACAGTCTTGCATTAAACGTGTCTATCTCCATGGAGACAAGCAGGTGGCACCTCCAGGCAAAGTTACAGGTCAGATCTGTGGGGAGACTATCCTAGACATAGTAAGAATGCATGTTTTTAAAGTGGTAAAACATCTGCAATTGAATAACTGATAGATAGAAAAGTGTAATGCCATACTGCGGAACATTCCAGGAGGGATACAACTCTAAAACATGACTTAAAGGGGCGGTATTTAACTCTTCTGGTTGAGGGTGTGCCACCTGCTTGTTTTGTGTTTTCCAGTTTTCTTCTTCTGTTAATTTATTTTAATAGATCCTTTTTCCAGACCATGGTTTAGTTTGTTTTCGTCCCTGACAGTTTGGACTGCTCACTAGCGCCTCAGAGTGGTCACCTGATGTCGATCTAACGTGTCCCGTGGTTTAAACAGGTTTTGGCGCTGTCGTTGTGAGAGTAAAAAGGCCCCTCGTCCCGGTTTAAAGTCCAAACTATCAGGGATGAAAACTAACAAAACCTTGGTCTGAAAAAAGAATCTATTAAATAAAAACATACGTGGAGTTTTGTTTTGTATCATCTGCTCAAATCAAAAGTTCATAAATGTGATCATTGTTTCGTTTCCTCTTTTGTGTTTTGTTCAGATTGAGGCCATCATCGCCACAGTGCGAGACTCAAACCTGAAGCTGACTCTGGCGTTTGGGATCGGGATGCACCACGCCGGACTTCACGAGAGAGACCGGAAAACCGTGGAGGAGCTGTTTGTCAACTGCAAAATACAGGTGGGTACGTGATGCGACGGCCATTTTGAGCGTTATCATTTTAAATTACTTTTAAATAATGTTTTTCCTTCCTCCAAAATTAAACACAGCTCTGCACAAATATGTTCTTTAAATTACATATTGTTTTAGCTTAAAGTAGCATTTAATTTCTTTGTATTTTAACAAAAAACACTAAAATGTCCTGTGGTGTGATCAAAGACGGTATATAAAAATGGATATTGCCGCCACGTTCCAAACAGGAAGTG
>JACM01007616.1:0-11279 GCA_000787095.1 Periophthalmodon schlosseri
ACTGAACCAGGACTAAATCAGGACTATCACTGATTTATGGAGATTTTAAGAGTCATTGAGTCATTGATCTGATTTGTGTGAGGAAAGCAATAAGAATTTACACTATTCAATTTGTTTTTCTGTTTAAAAGACAATGACTGCATTTCCCTTATAGATTTAACCAAACAGGTCCAGACCGAGCCAGACGTCGATCAGATTCTCACCGTTGTCTCGTATAGTGTGATGGATGTGGGCAGCTCTTTAGTAAACGAGGCTGTCTGGGCTTCTACTTATTTGTAAAGCTAAGTGCTAATTGCCTTTTAGTCCATAGATCTTTCTGGTGGTCGGGGTTAGCTTAATAGAGCCCCTTTAATGACTGAAGTCGCTAAAAGTTAGTTTGAACTTGCGGGCGACGTTAGCTCGGTTGGAGTGTTTGTCCCGCTGATCCCGAAGGTTGGCGGTTCGAATCCCGCTCTCGACATAAATATCATCGGTAGAGCGGTCGGACCCACTGACGCGATTCCAGCTCCCACAAATTAATACTGTCGTTGTGTCCTTGGGCGAGACACTTAACCCACCTCGCCTCCAGTGTCTGTGTACCCTGGTGTGTGAATGGGTGAGTGGTCACTTGATGTAAAACGCCAAGAGTGGCTAGAAGGTGGAAAAGAGCTACATAAAAATGTGAACCAAAAAAGCTTTCTGTGGGTTTGAGAAAAACTATATACTTGTGGATTTTGGGTGCACTATGTAACATTTTTGGTGGTGGGTCTGCTACCTGTTCATCTTCACGGAGATGTAATTGCTTTCTATAATATGGCATTAAACACGTGTCTTGTCCCGGTCCTGACAAGAAGCCCTCATAGCTAAAAATACCAGTGAAAATGGAGATTACTGTGTCCGAATGTCCACACTATTCCCCACTTAAGACATTATTTAGGGGTCACGCCTTTTTTATTAGTTTCCGAATGTTCGGTGAGTGAAAAAGTAGTGCACTCGAAATTTCCCACAGTGCGCCTTGAAAAGTAGCGTCTAGTGCCGGTCACTAGATCAGTCAATATAGACCACAATGCACTGCGAGAGTCGGGAAAACAGTGGACAGCGACAGGTCTTTAACTGGACACAGCGCGACTGAATGAAGCAGATAGAAGCGCTGGTTTATCACACTGTTGATTTTGATTATGAATAAAACACTCTTAAATAAACCATTGCTGTGTAAAGTTGCTAGCGTTAGCCGTTTATCTTAGCTTGAGACAAAAAGCAAAGCGCTGGTTATCACACTGTTGATTTTGATTATGAATAAAACACTCTTAAATAAACCATTGCTGTGTAAAGTTGCTAGCGTTAGCCGTTTATCTTAGCTTGAGACAAAAAGCAAATAATCCAGTGCGTTTACGTGAGATCCAGCTTTACAAAGACTTATGTTTTTTTCTAATCCATGAATACTTGTGTGCCAGTCGAATCTGATCATTATTTATGACAGAAATCAAGTTTTATCAGTGTCACGTGACCTGGATGTCCACTAAAGAGTCCGCTAAAGAGTCCGCTAAAGAGTGCAGGTCTATGGGACTAGGGTGGACGTTTGGACGCAGCCTACGTCTGGATGGGTGAGGGTCGCTAAAACCTCGTCCTCTGTGTGATCCCCTCATTCAAATCTGCTGTACACAAAGTAAATGTAATTATTGTTATTACTGGTGTTTAATTCCTGTATTGTTCTGTGTGTTTTAGGAGTTTGCGACGCTGACGAAGGAACTGAACATTTGCCGAGAGCAGCTTCTGGAGAAAGAGGAGGAGATCTCTGAGCTCAAGGCCGAGAGGAACAACACTCGAGTGGGTTTGGTTCTGTATTTTTATTTTTATTGCCTGTATATTACCGCTGCGTCTCCTCTGTCGGCCCTGCTCTGATGAAATGGATACAGGTAGAGCGATGTCAACACAGAAATCATCCGATATCAAGCACGGCAAGTTATCAAAGCAGGACAGAGAGCTCACATGTAGAGAGGAGATACGTTTCTTACTCGTATTTGACCATGTGACATTTGCTCTCGCCTTCACAGCGAGAAGGTTCCAGGTTTGACTCCCGGGCCTTTCTTTGCAGAGTTTCCATGTTTCTCCCTGTGTCTGGGTTGGTTTCCTCTGGGCACTCCTGTTTCCTCCATCAACCCAAAACATGCGCCACTGGTAAAATCCTCCAGCTAAAGTTGTCCTGACCAAGACTAGCTCAAAATCTGGAGATGGGTCCTCGAGTGTCCATGTTATAATGTTGTTTCTTCATCAAAAACATACCTGGAGTTGTGTTTTGTTTCATTCACACGTTTAACACACAAACTCTGCATATTTAGGCTGCGTTCTTCTCTCAAACAGAAAACACTCTGTGCCACCTTGTGATGTCACGTGGTAATACAGGAAGTGCTCCACTCCATACACCTTCACTAGAATCTTTTGGATGATTTCAGCCCCGGAATTGACAGTCTTTACTGAACAAAAGGTAAAGGGTAGATGCTAACTTGAAAACTACCGCTTCATGACATCACACATTGGAACATTTTGAGCTTTGGAGATGTTACAGACTAATAAACCAAGGTTACTCAAACGTGTGGATGAAACAAAACACAACTCCAGGTATGTTTTTGATGAGGTAACAGCATTATAACATGACTCAAACCTCGCAAGAGTCAATTTTGTGTAATATAGGACCTTTAACTGTGTTGCCATTCACTCGCCAGAACATGACAGACGCTGACCAATAGGAGGAGTGGGAGGGCGTAAGTGTCTGTGTTTAGCGCACAGAGCTGCATTTAACAGAAAAGCAGTGAATCACAATATGGCAATATATTGTCACAGGGATCAGATCGTAACTTATGTTTTATCATCGTAACACTCAGTCTAAGCGCTGTTCTTCTCTCTGTGTGTTTCCCATTAATAAAGGAGATTATGATGGCCCCCTAAAGTATAAAAGTCTTTAAAACAACACAGACTATATTTTGGCTCAACAATTATTGTATTATGTATTGTACTGTTCTGAAAGGCTGCTTGAATATCAAAAATAGGGAATTGGTGGCATTTTTAGCAAATTATATGAGAAAATTATCAATATAAAAATGAGCTGTGCCACCATAGTCTGAACAAAATCTATAGCAAACACAGTACCGTTGTATATTCTTGACTGAACACATTTTCTAATCTCTGTGTGTGTTCAGTTGCTGCTGGAGCACCTGGAGTGCCTGGTGTCGCGTCACGAGCGCAGTCTGAGGATGACTGTGGTGAAGAGGCAGGCCCCGCCCCCCTCCGGAGTGTCCAGCGAAGTGGAGGTCCTCAAAGCCCTCAAGTCTCTGTTCGAACACCACAAGGCCCTGGACGAGAAGGTGAGCGAAACTAACACACCCCCAGCAAATGCACGGAAATACTGATACTGTACATAAGTCACGATTATCATGGCCAAAATAATTGAGATTAACGATTATATGACGATAATTATTAAAGTTGCTGACAGTTTAAAATGTTATGGATATGAATAATTATAATTTTAATCTCAGGAATAAGTTCGATTTTGAAGGAACTGTTATAGTGTATATATATGTACTTTGTTATTAGTGAAAACAACTACGATCTAGCGGAGAATATTCTGGATGAGCAGGGCCGTCAATTGAAATTTGGGGGCCTGGGCCAAGATGTCTCACATGGGCCCCCCTCTAATAGGAAGAGAGTCCAATCCTGGGCCCCTAAACCCCGGGACAACAGACCCCTTTGTCCCCCCTTCCCCGTCCACTCCCCTGTGGATAAGTATTTTTTTTTCCTGCACATTCTGGTGATACAATGGCGATTATCTTTGTTGGCGATTATCACGATTATATAAAATCTCCCACGAACGATTATTGTTGACCCTTTTTATCACGATAAAACGATATTTTGTTTATTGTCCCATCTCTAGTGTCCACCAGTGATCTGACCAGAACTGAAGAAGCAGCTTGGATGAGCAGCAAAACATCTTCACTCCTACAACTTTTTGTCCAGTTGACAGATTTGAATTTTTCTTTTACTGTGGATCATGGCCAACTCTCTCCTTCTTGTGTTTCAGGTGCGTGAGCGGTTGAGGGTGGCTTTGGAGCGTGTGGCCACTTTAGAAGGACAGTTAGCCTCTACGACACAAGAGGTGGGGGCTCCTCAGTCTGTGCCCTGTGTCCTGTGTCCTGTGCTTGTGCTCATAAATGTAAATATATGTGTTTAATGTGGGTCCAAACAGCTGGTCCCTGTCCTGCTCAGTCTGAGGTGATGGACTGGTCTATTCAAGTGTCCAACTCAAGTCTGACTCTTTTGATCAACCGCCTCCATAAATTAGCATACACTTATTCACAAACTGCTTAAATAACAGAGCTACTTTCCAGAGAGTATTTTCTCTAAAGCGGGACTGAACACCTAAACTCCGCCCACAATTACATTTCAAAACAGAGCCGCTAAACTGGGCAGTACCTGGAGGACTAAAAGGGAGAGTGAGGGGGGAGGAGGGGCGGGGTCTGGGGGTATAAGGAACAGCGTGATTGGTCTAACAGGTATCCACACTTCAAGCTCCGCCCCTGCAGCCAGGTGTTTGTAATCAGAAACACCTGGCTTTAATCAGGGGAGTCTTTTGTGATGTCACCAACTACTGGAAATTGCAGATGCCACTGAAGGCAGCACATACTTAAGTTTAGGTATTTTTGACCAGAAAGCTGCAAATATACCCAGTGTGCACAAAAATTGCCCAAAAATTACTAGGGGCAGTAGATAATGCTATTAAAACACCATACACCATATTTTCTGGACTATAAGTCGCATTTTTTTTTCATAGTTTGGCCGGGGGTGCGACTTATACTCAGATGTGATTTATATGTGAAATATATGTTTTTTTCTTCATTATTATGCATTTTTTGGCTGGTACGACTTATACTCCGGTGCGACTTATACTCCAGAAAATGCGGTACACAGTTTAGTAGCGAAAAATAAACTATATTAAACTATTTTGGTCTGTATTTCTTTTCTTTTTTCATTTTGTTTTTATTTGGAAAGAACAAACATTATATAGACAAATTTCTTCCAGTTCAAATATAATATCTTTCCGTTTTACTTTAATGGGCTTTTTGGTTTCTGTACATGCATGAAACAAGCAATAATACCATAGTGTGTATAAAGAAGTGGACTAAGTGAATGTGACGTCACCCGCAGCGTTCGGTAATTCCGACTGCGAGTATCATAGCAACCAAAGAGCCAATCTGGAGCGAAGCTATTGAAGGCAACGCTGCTAATCAAACCTGTTGCTAACGCTAGCTGGAGCGACCTCAGGGAAAGAAGGCAGCTGATTTGTCTCTTATTAATGTTCATATCTTGATTTACGGACACAATAGCGAAATAAGAACACCAGGGTCATGTAGAGCGGGTTAATAAGAAGATTTTAAGCCTGACAGCAGCAGTTACAGAGACAGGGACCAAGTGAATTGGAACCAGAGTCAGTGGAGCTGGAAGCGCAGCCCATGATCACTTTCTATTTTTAACACGGTGGCTAGCAGGTTAGCGATGTCCATTTATATATACAGTCTATGATTAAAACCCAATCAAAGTCGCTTAAAAGTGCTATTCATAATTATACCATCCTTGGTCCCATCCCATTTTGGTATATTAAAAAAAATAAAAAAGTTAAAATTAAAGTCTAAACTATTTACAAGCGCAGTTTTCCCATCAAAAACAGGAGTTGCTTTATCCATTCACACATGTTTGAGTAATCACTTCTTCCCCGTGTCTGGAGGTAATCCACAAGGGCTCCTCCATGTTTTTAAAGTCCTTCCATTACACTTATTCAGATAATTACTATAATACAATTTTCCTTCTCTGCATAACTAAACTACTTTGACGCTAGCTACTCTTTTTAGACTGATTAAAACTATTTCAGTCCTCAGTCTTTCCGTCTTTTGCCGATGTTTTATATACAAAAACACAACTTTGGATTCTTGCTTTTTGTTTATATACTTCAAAGGGCATATACCTGACTTTTAATTCTTCTAGCTCAAGAAAATACCTCCATATGATGTAATGATAAAGCAACAACAAAAAAAAAACTATATAAAGGCATTTTGTTGGATGAGAACCAGGAACCGAACCAGGCTCGGGACAGACAATTTTATCCAATCAGAGACATTGCTCATTGAGAACCACGTGGAAACAAACCTGAATCTCCCAGATAATACAAAATGAGGACTTTAATGTGGCTTCCCTATGTCAGTGCAGTCCTTTCTTTTTTCCTAAGGGAGAGAATTTTCAAAATCGTCTCTTTTAACATGAAACACCGAATGGGTATTTTTTTGTCAAAACTACATAAGGCGATATTATATAATCTTGCAGACTCCAAAAGCATTTTAACTCAAATCCCGTTCATTTCTGCTGAACGCGCAGTTATGACCCTCGTCTCTGCGTAAATCTGATTGGACATGTTGTTTTTCCCTCTGAGCGTGTTTCTGAGCGTCCTTTGGGGATTCGATAAGGAAAACTAGACTCGTTTTATGCTGTCACAGGCAATGGAGATGATGATCCCTTATATTTGTGAATTGGAAATCACACCAGTTGTAGTTCAAATGCTTTTGTGGTCGTAGTGGTCGGGTTTTTACTTTACTATAACCGCGAGCCTGTATTGGGTTCATTTGGTCGCTATGGGTGATGTCACGCTCACTTCTCAACGTCACGCTCCACCTCTTTGTACAGTCTTTGGATTATCCCGATGACAATGTTCAGACAATATTATAGAAATACATCCGAATGTGCTCAAACAAGCTGTAAATGAAATAGCTGAAGTTCAAGCATCGCATAAAAAGTTAATGGACTGTCATATGAACAAGAAAAAGTGCAGAAATAAACCCTTATTTGAACAACTGCACTGCAAGTTTATTTTATTTTTTTTGTTAATAATCTTGTTGACATATTTTTGGTACATTGGTTCCCCATTAACACCCAGTTTTGTACAGTATTGTGTGTTTTTTATGTTTTTAACTTGTTCTGTACAGTGTCCTTGGGTTTTGAAAGGTGCTTATAAATAAAATGTATTATTATTATTATATTATTATTATTAGTAGTAGTAATAGTAGTAGTAGTAGTAGTTTTATTATACTTCATACCCAATATTCTAATTCTCCATATCTCCAAAACGAGTGCAATGTTTTCCCATTTAATTTATTTTTCCACCACAAGTGATATTTACTACTATTTCCACAGCACTTGGAGGCCTCATTCATTTATTTGTATGTTTTTTTCTGTGCAGTTGAACCTGGTGAGGCAGAGGAAAGATGGAGACTCCGCAGATGGATCCAAACCAACATGGAAGGTCTTCAGACTGTGTGATTGTTCTTTACGATTTGTGTTTTTGATTTGGTTTGTTTATGTCTGTCTTATGTCAGTCTCATCTGGTTTAACTGTGGGACACAATTATGGTGATCATTTTAATGCAGCATAAATACATGGTTCATTTTCTTTCTTTTTTTTTTTTTTTCATTTTGTGTGTTAGGGCTTCACAATTTATTTATTTTTTTTTAATAAAATTCTGTTTCTAATTTTCTGAAAGTATTGTAATTCTAGTTTGATTTGCAATTCATGATTTCAAATGAGTCAAATTCAAATTTAGACCCATCCAGCAGCAGTAATATTTCCTTGTTTTTTTTGTTTGTTTTTTTTCCCAGCAGTTTAAGTTTAAGTTTATTTATTTATTTTACCCTACGTTTATATTGTTGGGGTTACACGACCACAGAAGACAAGAGAAGAGTCTGAATATGTGAATATTTAGCAGAGGAAAACAGCACCAAGCTAAATGCTACGTGCTAAATCTCTTACACCTGAATAACTTTGTCTATTTTTACAGAGACTTCCGAATGGTTCGATAGACGCCCACGACGATGGGAGCAGAGTCTCCGAGCTCCAGGAGCTTTTGGACCGAACCAACAAAGACTTGGCCCAGAGCCGGGACCACACGGCCTCCCTGAACGCACGGGTGGCCGAGCTGGAGGCGGAGCTAACCAACGCGAGGAGAGAGCTCAGCCGCACGGAAGAGCTGTCAATCAAACAGCAGAGGGAGCAGAGAGAGGTGAGAGGTGGAGGTGCGCGGGAGGAGTAAGAGCAGCAGCTGTTGTTGTTGTAGATAGTAGTGGTAGTAGTTGTTGGTGGTTGAGTGGGTGGCTAGTACTCACTCTTCAAAGCAAAAGGCTTCGATTACCGGCTCACCCAGACCTTTCAGTTTGGCGTTTGCGTGTTCTCCCTGTGTCTGGGTGTTTTTTTTTTTTCCCCATCAACCCAAAACATACACCATAGGTCAAATCGTCCAGCTAAGGCAGTCCTGACCAGGCCTAGCTCCAAATACGGAGTAGGGTCCCTGGGTGCGACACTGCTCCTGACAGGTTACCCTGGCAACAGTGAAGGATGGGTCAAATGCAGAGGACAAAGTTCTCTACGGGGGGAAAAAAAGTAAATAACCCTGTTGTCTCCAAAGATATGTTATTTCTTTGCTTAAAATGTTCCTCTGTATGGCACTGAATCTGTGTGGAGAAAAGCAGTGACGTCACCAGGGCAAGTTACAGGTCAGAAGTTTTTGGGTTTTTTTTGTTTTTTAGCAGCACCTACAATGGAGTAAATACATGTTCAGTGTCATACTGTGGAACATTCTAAGAAATAACATCTCTGCAGAGACAAGAAAAGTTACATAGTGGGAAAAAATGCCATTTTCAAATTTTCATTGAAAGTCTTAAATACATTTTTGTTTGCAGAGAGAGGACATGGAGGAGAGGATCACCACACTGGAGAAGCGTTACCTGGCGGCTCAGAGAGAAACCACTCACATCCACGACCTCAACGACAAACTGGAGAACGAGCTCGCCACCAAAGACTCTCTACATCGACAGGTACTGGGTTTTTTATCAGCACTGTGACAGTAAATACACTGTCAACAACAAACATTTAATATCTTTACGTTTATACTTACACTTTCTATCCCCCTCTATGGAGCTCAACTGTGGGAGGGGCTGTCTGGTAAAATTCCCGTTCATTTATAATTTTTTTTTTTTTCAATAAAAACGGCTCTTATTGAATAAATGCAAGAAAGATAGTTTATTGCCATATTGTGGAACATTCCAGGCAACGCTATAACCTCTCCATGGAGACAAACAGGTGACATAACCTCCATCAGAAAAGTTACACAGTGCGCCTTTAAGAAATAAAAATAAATAATAGAAATTAATATATTAAGAGGCGAAAGCTGCTTTTGTTTTGTTAAATATTTTATTGTCTCACTTTCGTAGCATTTTGTAGTTCAGCTGCTATAGTTGAGAATGTTGATGTGATTGGCTCATATGGAGAGACCCTCCTCTTTCCAAAGGAGGAGCCGGCTCATTGAGACAGAGCATAAAAATGTGGTAGGGTTATGTTTTATTTCATGGCCTATAATGTAAAATGACTTTACTGTACATTTTTATGTGGTTTACAAGGTGAAAAGTGGATGTAAGGCTAAATATAGAACAAAAATGATCTGACAGGTTCACCTGGAGTTCAGGGTGACTGCGAGTTCAGCTCATCCTCAATGAAACCCTCCATTTACTTTATCACACTACAGTGTCCACCACGTCCACGACCACTGCTCCTCGGCTCTTTAAGGGTTATATCTGCTCTGTGTAACTGTTTCCTGCTGGACGGTCCACCTGTTTGTCTCCATAGAGATGTTATTTCTTGGAATGTTCCACAGTATGGCATTAAAGATATCTATCTCCATGGAGAAAAGCAGGCAGCATCATCGGGCCAAGTTACAGGTCAGATCTG
This sequence comes from Periophthalmodon schlosseri, assembly GCA_000787095.1. Taxonomy (NCBI): domain Eukaryota; kingdom Metazoa; phylum Chordata; class Actinopteri; order Gobiiformes; family Gobiidae; genus Periophthalmodon; species Periophthalmodon schlosseri. The sequence goes on from JACM01007616.1 coordinate 9,796, forward strand.
TGGAGAGGAGAGCCCGCTCACAATAAGAATGCACGTTTTCCAAGGTAATTTTAAGAAATAAAAACATCTCCAATTGAATAAATGCAAGATAAGGTAAGGTAAGGTAATAAATGCAAGACAGATACGTTTAATGCCATGCTGTGGAATATTCTAAGCAAAGCAATAACATCTCCATGGAGACAAGCAGATGGTGGACCATCTCCTATTTGTCTCCTACTCATGGGTTTCAGCTTCAGCTTTGAGGATTTTTTTCCCGTCAAAAGATGTCAAATTTTATTTAAATTGTTAATCACCATGGCAACCGTCTTAATTTTTATCATTGAAACCCGCGGACGGAGTGAGCCGTGAGTGAGTGACTGCTGTGTATGTGTCTATTGCTGCAGAGCGAGGAGAAGGTGCGTCAGTTGCAGGACTTGCTGGAGCTGGCGGAGCAGAGACTGGCTCAGACTCTGAGGAAAGCTGAGACGCTGCCGGAGGTGGAGGCAGAGCTCGCCCAGCGGGTGGCAGCACTCTCCAAGGTCACAGGAACATCACTACATCACACACATCAAGAGAATTACTGGGTTTCTCTGGGTTTCAGATCACAATTTCCTGTAGGTCTGTGTTTAATCTAGACAAGGGTAAAACGATATGTAGTTTAACAGGGCAGCGGCACTAAAACACTTAACTGTATTTGTATTTTAATAATCGTAATTCTTATTTTGACTATACACGAGTATACACACATCAACAATACACTTCAGTCTGCCTTTTTCAGCATTATTACTTATATGATGATAGAAATAATCACTCAACTAGTGGATTAATCTGCCTTCAGCCTCTACTTTGAAACATTAGATCCACTCTTTCACTCTGCCATTCGTGTCATAACAGGTGATGAATTCTCTCATTGGGCTCTCCCTGTATAAATAAAGACAAGATGGAAAAATGAGTGAAAAAAAAGGTTAAATAATCGTTTATTGCAGCTCTACACTTGCACCCACACCACATCAAAATTGGGACTAAACCTGGAACTAAACCTGGGCTAAAACAGGACCAGAGGGTAAACGCACCCACATACAGTTATTCACCATAATGAGAGCAGACAGTGTATAAAATCAAATAAATAGAAGACAGTGGTGTATGTTTAAATACAATGTCTTCTTCGTGAAATGTTAAAGCGCTGACACAATATTCAAATTTTATTGTATTTTTATAACCTTTATTTTAGCAGGCAAATTCTTATTCACAGTGCAGCGTTGTTCTGATGTTTGGCTAAGTTGAAAGGTTGTAATACTGTATATGTGTGTGTCTCCCCCTGCAGGCTGAAGAGCGCCACGGCAACGTGGAGGAGAGGCTCAGACAGCTGGAGTCACAACTGGAGGAGAAGAACCAGGAGCTGGGGAGGGTCTGTGTCCTTCTGCTTAATATATTCACTATCCCTCTGTACATGTACAAACAATCTCAATCAGCAGAGTACAGGGTCTAAACCAGGTCTAAACCAG
>KN472863.1:9904-85722 GCA_000787095.1 Periophthalmodon schlosseri
CACTGCAGGACATCAGGGTGGGGGCCTTCAACGGGCTGGCCAAGCTGAGGAGGCTCTACCTGCACGAGAACAAGCTGGAAGTGTTCAGGAACGACACCTTCTTAGGCCTGGAGGCACTGGAGTATCTGCAGGTAAGATCCTTCAAAGTGAAACTAAACACTAAATCTACTTTCTTTCACTACTAAACTGTTTTAATAGTACTGTGTACTGTTCCTAGTCATTTTTTGTGGTAATTTTAGGGCAAGAGTGCGTGCTGCCTTCGGTGGTCTCTGCCATTTCAAGTAGTAAGTGACGCAGGACTGCCCTGATTACAGCCCGGTGTTTCTGATTACAAACTCCTAGGAGCGCTGTTTGAAATGTGGATACCTGTTAGACCAATCACACTGCTCCTCATACCTCCAGACCCCGCCCCTCCCCCCTCAGTCTCCTCTTTAGTCTTCTAAGTACTGCCCAGTTTAGCTGCTCTATTTGAAGTGTGGCTATGGGCAGAGTTTAGGTGTTTAGTCCCACTTAAGCGACATGAGTGTTATGTGATATCGTAACATTCAAAAAAGTGTTTAAAGAAACTATATGTAAGATTCTGATTTTAAATTTCATGGAGTCTCCTGACACAAGGTAGACACGTTCAAATCAAATGTAGCTTTTACTGATAGCTATTGCTGATTTATTTTTAATTACGAAAACACTGGACATGATGACCATGTTGTTTATGTTATAATTTGGTGTTTGGTTCTGATTATGCAATCAGAAAGCAGAATGAGTCTCACATGAGTCTCTCATTTGGGTTGCCAGTTTCAATGCTGAAATCCTTTGCTTTAAACCTAAAAGGACTCTCTCTGATCTGAATCCTCACCACCTAAACCGCAGCACCTGGAGCCAGTCATTAATCTGCAGCTTAGTGGGTAAATTCTGGAGGTTCTGAGCTTTCACATGAAACATGTCCTGTCCATATACTGAGAATGAGAAAAACGTGTATGTGTCTATCTGCAGGTTAAGGCACTGGCAACACAGGTTCAGTTGTGGTTGTAATACCTTTTTAAAACTGTAAGAGTGAAGGCTTCATATAGTCTCTTTAAATGAAATGTGAGCTAAATGGCTGACAAAGTAGTATTAGTGGTGTTAACGGGACTTGTTATTGATATTAAAGGAGCACTATGTAAGCTTAGTGGAGAGAGTTGTTGCTGTTATTCCTTTAAATGGAATGTTCCACAGTTTGGTATAAACGTATCTATGCTTCATTTATTCAATTCCAGGTGTTTTTGTGGCCAAAAATACTTGGTTTGCTTGTTTCCACGGAGATAGATTAGTCCCATGCCATTTTGTGAAACATTCCAAACAAAACGTCTCCATGGAGAATAGAAGTTTGCAGACCCTCCACCTAAACTCTTTCATAGTGCCCTTAAAGGTGAAAGTGAGGTGAACATTTGCTGTAGATATGCATTACTATAAGATACAATCTGGTTTACGGCTAACATCTGTATAATTACAATGCAACAGGAAACTGAAACTGGCACAGAGTTTAGCATCCTCGTTAGCATCCTCGTTAGCATCCTCGTTGACAACACAAAATGATCATTTAAATTAAAGATGCACTGTGCAACTTTTCTGCTGGATGGTCGGCCACCTGCTTGTTTCCACTACAATAAGAATGCATGTTATTATAAGATATTTTTGAGCAATAAAAACACCCGTAATGGAATAAATGCATGATAGATACATTTAATGCCATATTGTGGAACATTTGCAGCAACGCAGTAACATCTCCTTCGAAACAAGCAGGTGGAGGACGCTCCTACCTAAAAGTTACATAGTGCATCCCTCATCAAAAATCTGCCTGAAGAGATTTTATATGTCACCCATCCATGTCTGAGTAATCTAGCGATCTCTCCCGGGCCCTATTCTAACCTTCCTTACGCTTACCAGTACGATCCTGTCCAGTGCTCCGCCCACATACCTACATCACCCATGCTCCCACACGACAGTTCTCCATAAATATATAAAACCTTGATACAAAACAATACACTACAACTTCACAAACCTGACGCGATGTGCAGTAGTTTCATTAGCAGAAGGCACGCCTGTTGTAATGTGGTAGCGCTCTGAAGGGGGAGGGAAGCGCGGGGAGCAAAGGGAAGGGGGACTCGATAAATAAATAATGAAACAATAAAAGGTAACATGGTGATCTAAGTATGTTACGTGTTAGCTGTTAATACCCCATTGAAGTGTACTACCCCCTCTTTAATAAACAGTGCCTCGCCCATTTATTTATATGCATAAGGTGTTTTTAAACTACACACATTTTCTCTTTGCCTTTCATCAAAATGTTGACATGGTTCAACTCTAGCATGTTAACACAACCTTTATAGCTTGATTTGAGATGAAAGCTCACAACAGCGCACTACGTCTTCATTCTGAGGTTCGCATCGCTCCTGATCCTCTCTCTTCTTTTCTGTCCCTATCTCTCTATCTCCCTCTATCTATCTCTCCATCTCTCCCCCCTCCCGTTCTCTCTCTGTCTGTCTGAAGGCTGACTACAATGTGATCAAACGAATAGACAGCGGAGCCCTGAGGTTCCTCCACAAGCTGCGAGTTCTCATTCTCAATGACAACCTGATCCCCGCTTTGCCCGCGCACCTCTTCAGGTAACCGCGGCATATTGATGTTTTTATCCTTTCTCATTTATCTTTTTGTCAGAACGTGAGCCATTATTTTCATATTTGGACGGAGGAGCGGTGGACTCTACTGGATTAAAAATATATTAAATCAATCACACGTTGTTTATGGAGGCCATTTTAGGACGACTTAATACTAGTAGGATTACTGGGATAGAAGAGGGAAATAGACAGATGCAAAGTTGTATTTATATTACAACAGAAAAACAAAACAATTATTATTCATCTCCAACTTTTTCACAATTAAATAAGCAGAAAACAAAACACAAAAATGTAAGGTTCATTTTAAAGGCACTGTACCCGATTTTTTTCCCCATGTATTTGAGTAAAATGAGTCTTGCCCCAGTACAGATCTATTGTATAAGCAGCTCTTGTGCTGTTCTGTCCGCATCTAGTTTTCAGAAAGTGCACATTAGCATGCTAGTTGTTGTTAGCAAAAATCAGCTCTGATCTCTGAAAGCCGTGAACAGCTCTTATAAACACATCGTGGTGAATAATTAGGATGCTTGGAATGCACAAGACAAGTGAGGAACAAGTTTGGCCCGCTGCAAATTTTTAAAGTGAACTAGACAGTAAAAGTCAGGAACAGTGCCTTTAATTCAAAAAGGTAATTACGTAAAATGTCAAAATGAATGAAGTGATTTGCGAAACAAGAAAAAAAATACAATTCTCTCCATGTAGACAAAATACTTGGACATGGACTAAAAAGAATTCGAGATATTTTTTGCATTAAAGTTTAAAAGAAGCACAATTTGAAGTCACTGAGAAGCAACAATTTTATAATCTTTGTGTTCTGTTTTATTTCTATAATAATTACAACTGTAAATGAGGAAAAAGTTCACGTGTTTACCATGTTGAAAACCATATGATTAGTTTTGTTTTAAGTTTAAAATCACATCTTGATCTGTTTTGCTAGCACATTTTATACTTGCACTAACCCCTCCCTGACGTCTTCACCTTTCCAGATCGGTCTCGCTGACTCACCTGGACCTGCGGGGGAACCGTCTGAAGAGCCTTGCGTTCGCGGGGACCCTTGAGTACGTGGGACGCTCTCTGATGGAGCTCCAGCTGGAGGAGAACCCGTGGAGCTGTGGCTGCGAGGCGCTGCAGCTCCAGCAGTGGCTGGCCCAGATCCCCTACACGGCCGTGGTGGGAGATGTGACCTGCGAGTACCCCTTCCACCTACACGGCAAAGACCTGCGCGAAATCCCCCGCAAGGAGCTGTGCGCGGCCCTACCCGACAAAGAGCTCCAGACCGAGGGGGGAGCGCAACCTCAGCACCCCCCCTCCAACGCCAAACCACGGGTAGGGCTAAGGATGTGTTCACACTTGCACAATCTCCACGTCCAAATTAGGACTAAACTGGGACTAAACCTAGAGCTACATCAGGACTAAACCAAGACTAGACCAGGACTAAACCAGAATCGAAACCAAGTCTACACCAGGACTCAAACTGGGCCCAAAACAGGACCAAACCAGAACAAGTGTGAATGCGCCCTAAGGATGTCAGGATTATTAGATTAAACCGCCTATGACAAGTTAGACTCCTCATTTTATTAAAACACAGTTAAATTCATTATATTTAAACTCAAAATTTTAGCTCAAAATTGTAAAGATTTTTTTACCCCAGTTTGGCCATTTTCTTCCTAAATGTTCAGCATTTCATTCCAGGGCTGGATTTTATTCTGTTTTTTCAATTTTTTAGCAAATTATTGACCTACATATTATTACACTATCAGGTTAAAGTAGGATTACGGATTAGGAACAGTTAATTTGGTTGGGTTTAGGGCTTTGGGACATGGAACACTTGTCCCATCCCGTAACGAAATGCCAAACATTCATTCCATTCAGTGTATACTCCAAAAAAGGACAATTAATCTAAACTATATGGTGTTTTAATAGCAGGCAATTTTAGTTCAAAGTAGGTAAATTTGCAGCAAATTGTATAAAAATGGCTGCGTCCTGGTTCCACTGGCCACTGCAGTTTCAGGTACTTGGTGGCATCACGCAGAGCTGCCTTGATTACAGCCAGGTGTTTCTGATTACAAACATCTGGCTGCAGGGGCGGAGTTTGAAGTGCAGATACCTGTTAGACCAATCACACTGTTCCTCATATGTCAAGACCCCGTGTCAGTAATCCTGAATAATCGTTAAATCGTGACTTTTTTTCTAACAATAATCTCAACACTAAAATTTGATATCGTGACCCTAGGTTCGCCCGACCAAGCCTTCCTCCATGGTCCATGGATCAAGGCAGAATACGCATACATCAACATCATCATCATCTTCATCGGCTGAGCGCAAGGAGAGGCAACCCAGACCCACCAAGCGACCCCGGGCATCCAGAACTCCGCCCACCGCCCGGAGCCCACAGAACCCACCAATCGCAGGCTACCAAACGCGCCCTCCCATCCCAATAATCTGTCCCATAGGCTGCACTTGTAACCTCCATATCATAGACTTAGGGTTGACCGTCAATTGTAAAGAATGCGGCTTTCTCAATATATCCCAACTTACTCCGAGGCCTCTGAACGGGCGGAAGTTGTACCTGAGCGGGAATCTCATCCAACGGATCTACCGGACGGACTTCTGGAACTTTTCGAGCTTGGACCTGCTGCACCTGGGGAATAACCGGATCTCACACCTCCAGGAAGGGGCCTTCTCCAGCCTGAGCAGCCTGAGGAGCCTGTACCTCAACGGCAATAACCTGGAGAGACTCAGCCCTGACATGTTCTTGGGGCTCTACAATCTGAGGTATGACATTCTTATTTTACTGTTATATGAATTAATACTGCGGATAAACATCAATAAACTGCATTCTTATTCATACTTTGCAGTGACATGACACTGGGGGTGTTCTGCATGTATGTCTATGGCGGAATGTTTTATGTTACTATGGTGACACAATGCACACATTAGCAAACGTTGCCAAAAAAAAGTTTTAAGATAGTCAGAAAACTCAAGAAAAAACACAAAGCCAGGAGCCTGTGATCAATACGAGTGTTCATGGTCCTGTTTAGGTCTTTGATTTCCACCAACAAAGGTGAGCGTGACTCACTGAAAAACTGACTAATGCTAGCTAGCGTATGACTATAATTTTATGTGAGAGAGGCTTGTTTAACTGCACAAATCAGCTATTACCTATTGTACTTCCTACATAGCCAGCTCTTTCTGGTCAGATTGTGTCAGACGGAGCAGTGCATACAGTTAGCAACACACCCCAAAGAATGGAAATGCAAAGTATCAATAGAATCCCTATAGTTTAAAATGGAGCTGGAGGACAGGTGAGAACTTTTTCTTTTTGGTGGAGCTGTGTAACACTGGTCAACAGATGTGTTGACCTGTGTTGACCTGGTTTATGGTTAATATCTCCGTAATTACTGAGCCTATCCACATGAAACAAAAACTGGCACAAAGTTCAACCTGTTTGTAATTAACGTTCCATATGTTTTCCAATTTTCACTCGCGGATGAATGATTAACTCATCTGAGAACAAAACTGCAATGGGGACTTATTATACACCAGACTTGCTAGCTCTGTAGTTTATGTTCTGAAATGCTAAATGTGATTCTTGTACTTGTTTAGCTTTAGCAGTTGATATTTCAGTCTACTCTCAAATGTTAATGGTCCTGGACATTTTAAAAAGTGCTGAACAGAATTTCTACATCCCAATTGTACTCGCAATGAATCATCCAATTGTAGGTGTTTTTTTTCCCAACGTGATTCAGTCCCGTTTTCACAATAGATTTTTGTTTACATAACTTTTTGCATTTATAATCTACAGTACAGGCTGTTATCTGTCGCACCAAGGCTGTTGTCATGGCGATGCGCGCTGCCTTCCTCAAATATGTTTTTCATCTATGCCCCCTTTTACAGTTTGCCAGAGACATAAAACTGACTTCCATAACAAAATGCATCATAAAGTAGCACTACAGCAGGGGTGTGCAAACTATGGCTTGCGGGTCAAATGCTGTCCTGACACCATTTTTGTTGGCCATCAGGCTTCTTCTTGCAAAACTGGCCCAGCTGATCATAGCCAGTACTTTTTACAGCAAATTGAAGTCAGTTCTACTACTATAACCTCACAGGCAGTGGTTCCCTCAAAGATAGTTGGGTTTTTCAAAGCAGGGCCGTTTCTAGCTTTGTGAGGCCCTGTGCAACATGATTCTTGGTGGCACTTTTGGTTCAGTTTGTCAAAATTTCGAATTTGATTATTTAGAGATTTAGTATTTTAATCGGTGGTATGGCCTTGTAGTTTCTCTGGACAAACAGATCCAGTATAGGGTTGTCAAAAGTAACAAACAAGTATAAGACACATAGACTAGTACACGCCCATGGACCACTGTGGAGCCTACTGGACGACTGAGGGATTACACAGATGTGAGGCTGCGTGGTAATGTAAAAGAAAGTGCAACAATTTGATGTTGAAAATTACATTCTCTTGTCTAAATAAAGAGTGTTTTTTTTGTATCAAAATCAAGTCTGAAATTTTGCAATAATCCAGTATTTATTTGCCTTTGAATTTCCATAAAATTGGCTAATATTCTGTACTAGGGCGGCAAGGCGGCAGTAGCTCAGTTGGTAGAGTGTTTGTCCACTGATCTGAAGGTTGGCGGTTTGAATCCCGCTCTCGATGTAAACATAATTGGTCGAGCGGTCAGATCCAGTCGCTGTGTCCTTGGGCAAGACACTTAACCCACCTTGCACCAATGTGAATGTTTTTGTGAATGGGTGAGTGGTTCCTTGATGTAAAGCGCTTTGAGGGTCTTGAAGGTGGAAAAGAGCTAAATAAAAATGTGACCACTGACCATGACCATTTACTAAAGAAAAGATAAGCAATGGACATTCAAATTTTGGGCCCCCCCTAGTGGTGAGTAGGACCCTGATTTGCACACTCTGCCTACGCCTGGAAATGCCCCAGTTTCAAATGCTTTGTGATAAAAATAAAATAAAGACTAACTAACGCTGAAATCAGTTCCACTAAATTTTAAGGACTTCTAGATTTCAATCGTAGAGTTCAAGCCAAGTATTTTTGTTTTGTGACTAGGAAATTATCTCAGCAAATGTGATTACAAAACATCTGTGACTGAAACAAAAGCTACACCCGGCACATTTACAAGAAAACAAGATTAAAATAAAAGTCCATTATTAGAATGTTTCCCATCTCCCCGCCTCCCCCTCGCCTCCCCTTCGCCTCCTCTAAGTCTGTTTTTCTGCATGTTTTTAAGCATAACCCGAGTGCAAATTCTCCTCTATCTTAACGCTCCGTTGCCTCCCTGGTGGTCACGTTTTATACATGCTAATAGCTGGTCGGAGCAGAGTTTGTCTCTAAAAAGGTGCAGAGGCGCTTACTGTGAACAATTTGATTATATTGAAAGGTAACAGCTAAATTGGCCCTGTATATCAAACCAAAACAACAACCCGCTGCTTTGACTTCCTGTTCAAAATGCATGAAAATAGTTATTTCTTGTGGGGAAATCAGTTTTGGTCTGACAGTAAGTTAGTCGAAGCTTTATTTTTAAGTCGTTTTATTGTATTTTTACATTATCTGCTGCAACTGGTGTTTTGCCAAAACCCGGCAGACGATTATGGCCAAACACATCAATTTAAGATGAAATGCATTTTTGAAGCTGCAGAAATGAATAGAGTTATTTTAATGATTCCAAGGTTTAGTTTGTTTTCATACCTGACAGTTTGGACTGCACACTAGCGATCTCCCACAGAGTGGTCACATGATATTGCTGTGACGTGGCCGGTCAGGTTTTGTGTGAGAATAAAAAAGCCCCCTCGTCCCGGTGTGTGTTGTCCCGTGGGCGCGTTTCCGTATTTCAATTGCCTTCTTAATCCAGGGACGATGTCTGTTGTCCTCTGTGTTGTCACTCCATGATGTTTGCTCCGTCCCAGTCCATAATGTGGTTCTCTCTTTTACAATGGTCAGAAGTGGATGATTTCTGGAGACAGGAGCAACTCAAATCGGCCATTAAGGTGCCTGATTCGTCTGTTAATGTTCATATCTTGAGTTATGGACACAATAACAAAATAAAAATACCAGGATCATGTAGAGCGGGTTAATACGACATTTTAAGACCAAAATGACGACACTCACTGCAGCAGTTACGGAGAGAGGGGCGATAATTTTTCAATGTAAAGTGAATTGGAGCCGGAAGCGCACCCATGCTCACTTCCTATTTGGAACGCGGCTAGCAGGTTAGCTACGTCCATTTATATGTACAGTCTACGCCTCCATACGATAATCGGCAACTAATACCCACGAACAAAAGTATATATTTTTGCTCACTTCTTCACACTACTATAGGCACATATTTAATAGTTAGGCCCCCTCTCCAATTCTACCAGCCATTCCCCCAAATGACTACGCTAGAACAATAAAGCCCTCGCCGTGACATAGCAGCAGCGAAATGGGCCTAATGCCGCCTATACGAGCGGGAGCAGTTGGAGCGACGTGATTGGTTGGTCACACAGCACGCCGCCACGCTCCAGCCGAGGTGTGCGACGCAGCCAGTGTGACACCGTGGAACTGGATGTTTTTCTCTGGCTTCTTTTGCATACGAGGTGTTGATAAGCCACTCCAGCTGCCGGGATGGGGAGAAGTCGAGGCATGGAGAACACTTGTCAGGATGATGTGTATGTATTATTGTCAGATTAGGCACACATAGAGCATTCCTCTTCACATAGAATGGATTTGAGTGGGGGACATGCCTGGTTAAACTTGCGTAGGTGAGAGACGTGCTAGCTCGGTGATGTGATGTTTTTGACTAAATTGGTTCTTTTGATCGGTTCCTGAAGGTGTTTTTGCTCAAATTCACTCTCAAGGAGCATAAAAAACAGCAAAGAGGTATTTTTTAAGACTTCTATGGGGTATTTCTTCTTAACCCTTAACATATTTTGGTCGCCATGTATCGTTTCATTGTTTTGAAACGCTATATTCGCCAAAAACAATGTATTCTAAGTCTCATCTCCCTTTGCTCTCTGTCTAAGTCACTCCACCTTCAGAGCGCTGATACTGCACCGACCAAGCTTTTTCAGTTCCGATACCGATTTCGATACTACAGCTTTAAGTATATGCCCATACCTGTAATCAACCGATACCAGCAGAGAGATTCCAAAAACATTTATTTTCTTTAAGCTAAAATAAAATAAGACAAAACTGCTCCAAGCTGTAGCTGCTTTTTATTCCACAAGTAACTATGGAACAGCTTTATGTGTATGTATTATAAAAGTTCAAATATTCTGTAAGGTCTATAAATAGATATAAAAAAAACAGTCTTTTGAACGGCTCTTTTAAATGAATAAATCCCAACGATCTGGCTCAAATTAAAGATCTGAAAGCGCCATATAGCCTAGTTAAACCTATATGCATGACAGACTATTTCAGCCTATACAAGTGACAGATCTGCTTATTTAAACATATGCTAGAGTACGTTTTATAGCTCCAGGATGTCATTGTATTCTGAAAGACAACATAATGTTAAGGCCATGTGCAATCTGTCAAAGCTGGGATAAAGGAGGGATTGTTAGTGTGTGGGGAGTGCTCAGTGCTGTTCACATGCGCATAGGAAATGGCTTCAGTAGTATAGCTGTCAGCTTTCTCTTCACAGGAGGAGACAGGAGCAACAGCCAAAAGTAGGCCAAGGAATTACAGGGGATTTCACAATACAATGCACGATACAGATCGATTTACATTCAAAGCAATCGCACAGTATTTCACTATTTCTAGAACAAACATTTTAAACACAGGAACTGTATGTTGCCTGCACTCTTATAGTTTATAGTTTAGAGTAAAAAATGTACTACAATCACAACTGAACCTAGGTTGCCAGTGCCTTCACCTGCAGATAGATGACACATTTTATGTAATGGGAGTTTTTCTCCTTCTCAATATATGGACTGCGGAAGCTGCAGTGCTAGTCTGCACTAGCAATGATTAATGATTGTCTCCAGGTGCTGGGGTTTAGGTAGTGACAATTCAGATCAGAGAGAGGCATTTAGGTTTAAAACAAGTGGGCTGGCACATTGAAACTGGCAACCCAAGTAAGAGACTCATGTGAGGCTCATTCTGCTTTCTGATTGGATAAACAGAACCAAAACACCAAATTATAACAAACAAGTTGAACCAATGTTTTTGTATGTAACAATAAATGAGCATTACCATTGTAATCAGTAAAAGCTATTTTTAATTTGAACATGTTTACCTTGTATCTGGGGACACAGATAGGTCATGTTTGTGGAATTTAAAATGGAAATCTGTATTACATGAACAAAATTCCCTTCTCCAAATAAACAAAACATTTAATTGCCTCTGAATTGTGTTTTGTGAAATACACAACATAATATTCATACCCTTATATTGAGTCAGTGGTCCATGATAAAGGATAAGTGGCACAGCGTCATGATATATTTAAACAGGCCAATATTTTGTAACACTAAAGCTATTCAACTACATTGATGTTCTAGATTCAGTAGCTTAAAGGCGCTGTACCTGATTTTTACTGTCTTATAAACAGGAAAAACACGACTAGATCATTTTAATCAGTTTGCAGCGTACCAAAGTTATTCCTCACTTCAATGTACATTCCAGAAATGTCAACACGTTAACAAATGAACTAGGCAGTGCTATGCAGAGCCTGTGTAAGAAAATATGTTCACAATGTTCATGCTTTGTAGTTCATATGCTGGTGTATTGATTCTGTGATTGGCTGCATATTTATAATTGCCTATTGCGGAGTCAGGTTAAATAGAAAATGGTGGCGGTTATTGGAAACTACAACATGGAAGAAGTCACAAGCCCCAGTAACAATTTACAGGGTGTATTAAATGTCATAAATTTACAAGGCTCTGTATCTTTGGTAAAGCGCTATAAATCTCCTCTATGGTCTTCCTCTAGGTTTCCTGCTTCCTGGCAACTCTAACCTCAGCATTTGTTGTCATAGCGATTCAAAACTAAATATCATGTCCTGAATGGTTAACCATCCTCAATATGGCATTTTATAACAGGAAGCTAAAACTTATTCTCTCTTTTACCGTCTACTTCCTTGTTCAGGGAAGGTGAATCATGTAGCTTTCGAGTAGAAGGTCCAAAACCTGATTGTCTCCATGGAAACGTTATTGCTTTGCCTGAAATATTCCACAGTATGCATATCAAACATGTTTACAGTGACGCCACCAGGTCAAGTTACAGGTCAGATCTGTGTAGAGATGACCCCACTCACCGTAAGAATGCATGTTTTTCAAAGTATGTTGTAGCAATGAAAACATATGCAAGATTAGGTTTTATGCCATTCTAGGGTTGTAAAAAATATCAAAAATCAGATACTAATTAAAACTAAAACTAGATAGAAAGTTGATACTCATTTGAGCAGGTATCGATACTAAAAAAAGTCACATTCACAGGTCAGAAATGAACCTTTCCTGAATAGCTCTAGAATGATTTTGAGCTGTATAAGAACAAGTATAAGACACACAGACTACACTAGTACTACACTTTAATGTTGAAAATCACATTGTATTGTCTAAATAAAAAGTGTTTTTTATTATCATTGTGGTATCGGAGTCGGTATTGCGTCTCGAGCCTATTCCTTAGTGTCGAAATCAAGTTTGAAATTTTAACATTGTGGCAACATAATGCCATACTGTGGAACGTTCCAGGCAACGCAATAACATCTCCATGGAAACAAAAATTTGGCCAAAGCTCCTTCAGAAAAGTTACATGATGCACGTTTAAATAATTCCTAGTTGAAACATTTTCTAAAAACTCCAACAAGACTCCATACTTGTATCTGCCCGCGCGTCAATACAGTCACAAATCTTCCTCTTAACCTCTTATTAACCTCTGTTAGCCACCGCAAGCTAGCCGAATGGAAGTCTCATTACAACTCATTCAATATTTTATCTTGGCAAATCGTTTGGAGAGTAATGTCTAGGTATGTTGGGGTCAGTTTTAATTGCAAACTTAAAATGCCAAGTGAATTATCGTCGCACCAGTGAGGTAGAATGGTTTTGATTAAAGAGCTAAATTATTTTCAGGCGGTGCTAAAATATTAATCTAGCGAGTCAGATCTAGTTTAAAATTTGAGCAAGTAAAAGTTTGAGTTGTAATTATAATCATTTATTATATTAAGATAATTCGGAGTGGAGACGCGGCAGGGGTGTCCAATAGCTCCTAAATTTTTCAGAATAGCAATAGAATAATCCGGCTAATGATTTTCGGGCTGGCAGTAGAAATATCTTTGCAGTGATGTTGGAACAGTCAGACGAGGAGTTTGACTGATGTAATTCTTATCACAAGCTGAGAAAGAAAGAGAGCGTCTACAAAGATGTTTGAATCAATAGCGAGCGCAGTGCATTCTGGGTAATAATCAAGACTGGAGTGTAGCTCATTAATAACTCAAGGTCTTGTTGGATTTGAGCATAATTTTCTCATACATTTCTGCCGCAAGCTGCAGTTGGAGCGTGGATTTTGTTTTTCTTAATGGGGACATGTTGTGCTAAATCAATTTTTGAGTGTACAATAGTGGTATAATTGGTTTTAAAATAACATACTTGGAGTATTTTTTATTTATGCATGTTTCAAGGTGTACGATGTAACTTTTCTGCTTGTGTCCATGGAGGTGATATTGTTTTTCCTGGAATGTTCCACAGTATGGCATTCGATATATCAATGTATAGCTTTTTTTTCATTTACAGGTGCTTTCATTGCTTTAAAACACCTTGAAAAGCTTGTATTCTTACTGTCACTGGGTTCTCCTCTCCACAGATCTGACTTGTCTACATAGAGATTTACAAGTTTAATGCAATACTGTGGAACATTCCTGGCAAAGCAATAACATCTCCATGGAGACCAGCAGCAGAAAAGTTACGTAGTGCCTTTAAATAATGCAGTAATGGTGAAGTTATCTCTACCATGCTGACAATAGCCATGTTGCAATTTTTCTCTAAACGCTAGACATATTTATTTTGCTGTCCTGAAAATTGTGCCCTCAAATTCTTGGTTTATAGGGAAGGGAGACTAACCACTCTGCCGCCACCCAACCCTGTCTGCTGCAGAAACAAACTCTTTAAAAATAACTTGCTGGTTTTACATACAGTAGTGGATATTGTCTCATATGGAAGCATTAAGGGCAGCTTTAGTTTTAAACGGCTTTAAGTGCAGATTTGCATAATGTTATGTATTAAGCCATATTTTATCATTTCAATTCTAGCTTTAATGAATTGCATTTGAGAGCATAGGAAGTGTATGCTGTTAGAGAGGCTGATTACAGCACTATTCATATGCTTATGTGGAGAGTGCATTACATGTTTTAAGTATGTACGCAAACATATCTCTTATTAGTGCAATGTGGGAAAATTACAGTCTTGTGGACTGGGTTTCAAGTGTGTTTAATGATAATATAGCAAGATTTAAATGGAAAGTGTGACTAGTTGTTCTATTTAAATTATTTATCGCTATGGCAACCTAATTTCTCATCATTCCGCAACCCATAGTTAGACAGTGTTGAGAAGAATATTTGTATTTGGTTATGTGGTTTGGACATGTTCAGAGGAAGGACAGTAAATCTATGCCAAGAAGCATGCTAGGGTTGGACATCAGTTAGTAGATTGCTCACTAACGGAAAGGTTGTCGGTTCAATACCCACTACATTTTGGCACAGAGCTAAACATTCACCCAGCCTGCCTGTGAATGACTTAGGCTGCCTTCATACCAGTCCTGGTTTAGTTCTAGTGTAGACTTTGTTTGAGTCTGTTCTAGTCCTGGTTTAGTCCTGGTCTAGTCTAGTTGGAGTCTTCTCTCCAATGTTAATGGTCCTGGAGCTGTTTACAATGTGCACTCTGAACAGAATCCTTCTTTTTAAACAGATATATCGAAAATGTAATCGCAATACTAGTCAGAAGAATCGCTAGTAGATTTTTTTACAAATTTGCGCTGCCCTACTATACAGTGACCAAACAAGCCCAGCAAAATATCAGTGTAATATTGGTTCTTGGCAAAAATTAAAATATTGGTATTGGTTCAAAATGTGCATATCAGTGTATCCCTAGTAGGTAAGAATAAAAACAGGAACCATAACAAATCCATACCCAGACTACAAAAAAGAGATTTTTTCTCTTGAGAGCATATGTCCACTGAGTGCTGTCTGCATCTAATTTGAAAGTGTTTTTTTGTCCGATAATAAGGAAGTGCGAGTTAGCATGCTAGTTAACAGAATCCTTCTTTTTAAACAGATATATCGAAAATGTAATCGCAATACTAGTCAGAAGAATCGCTAGTAGATTTTTTTACAAATTTGCGCTGCCCTACTATACAGTGACCAAACAAGCCCAGCAAAATATCAGTGTAATATTGGTTCTTGGCAAAAATTAAAATATTGGTATTGGTTCAAAATGTGCATATCAGTGTATCCCTAGTAGGTAAGAATAGAGAAGAATAGAAGAAGTCGAACATGTAATGAGAGAGGTGGAAATCCATGTCAAATGTGGATCAATATTGGCAGCACATGCACACATTTGAACAGGATAACGGTAATAGTAATGGTTTCTTATCTTAACATGTGAGTCATCAGTGTAACAAAGTAGTCCATAAAGCTTGTCTCACTTTTTGTCCGATAATAAGGAAGTGCGAGTTAGCATGCTAGTTGTTTTTAGCTTTACCACGACGCCAAATAATCCCTCTGGTCCCTGAAAGTTGTGAAAAGCACTATTAAACTCATTGTCGTGAATAATTAGGGTGCTCAGAATGCATAAGGTAAGTGAGGAATTACTTAGGACCACTACAAACTGTTTAAAATGAACTAGTTCTGTTTTTCACATTATTGAGATAATACGAATCAGGTACAGTGCCTTTAACACAAACATGTAATGAGAGAGGTGGAAATCCATGTCAAATGTGGATCAATATTGGCAGCACATGGACACATTTGAACAGGATAACGGTAATAGTAATGGTTTCTTATCTTAACATGTGAGTCATCAGTGTAACAAAGTAGTCCATAAAGCTTGTCTCACTTTAGATAAATGAGTGTGATAGTTCTGATGGAGTGTGTGGGAGGAAATGGATAATTTCCTTCTTAAGTCAATGGGTCTGACTGCAAATCTGATCTAGGAAATGTCTGGAAAGATAACACTATTCTGAAGATAACAACACATCTTGACAGTTTTGCTGGATGTACATGAGCTTATTACAGAATATAATAATGAATAAATTATAACTTATATAACTGAGGCTTGTTTTAGGTCAGCTATTTAAATCTTAGGTCGTTTTCACACTGCCACTAGTTAAAAGTGCTTGGGCTTGAGCAAAAAAGCGCTTGGATCACGTATATTTCTGTGAATAGCAACTATACGAACATTCATAGAAATATACATGGTCTGAGCGTTTTTTTGCCAAATTTTGCCAAGCACTTTTACTGTCACAAAGGACTGCGTAGGTCCGTCACCACGCCTCCTCCACGTACAGTCCTCACGGTGTTTTTAGCCGCAGGTGAAAGAAAAGACAGCACGTTGTCATAGAAATAAGTTCTTCGATCAGCTGATGACTCTCACGTGGCTCATGGTGTTTGGGGTGAATGATGCGTGGTGTACGTGAACAAAGCCGACCTAAAAGTAAAGTAAACAGAACTACGTCTAGTGCCACCGGGGTCGCTCCACAGAGCCACCAACATGTGTGAAAACGAGTCAGAAATCTTACTCAGCACATTTGACAATAGTTAGGATGGTTCAAAAGGGTCAAGGCATCTGGACACTGTTTTCTTTCACCATGGATCACTCCTGGATGAAGCAACGATTACACCATTTTTTCTTGCAATTTTAAGTATGTCACGCTACAAAGATTTCGTAAGCAGGGGTGTCGCTCCAAATTCTGGGCCCTGGGTACAAATCATATTGGTGGGCCCGCACTACATATTGTCTGGTGAAAAATGCATGTTACAGACTTTATAAAGGGCCCCTCCCTGCACTGGGCCCTGGGTGAACAATACCCTTTGCCCCCCAGTCCGATGCTTCTGTTCGTACAAGACTGTGCCCACATGAAAAGAAAATCTTGCAATAATGACTAAAAACAAATATTAAATCAAGTAAATCAAAAATGGTGAGGCCAAAATTGTGAACTTTAGCACACATTTTTTTAAATGATAAATTATGTCGTGTCTTGTGGAAATTGTGTCTCGTCCCAACTCTACCAAAAAGTCAGCAAATTAATTCCATCCCACCTTGAAAATGCCTGATCTCATCTCATCTCAGAAGCTACTCTGAGCTGAGGCTGGTTAGTGCTTGGATGAAAGACCAGGTGCCACAGCTGGACAGCAGTGCTCAGTGCAAACTGTTGTTGTGTCCTTGGGCAGGACACTTCACCCGCCTTCACCCTCCTATGTAGAAGTACGTTAGTATATGAATGAGACTGTGCTTGTTTTGCCGGTTGACTTTTTCCATTGTATAAAAGTATTTTTAGACAAGATTTTCAGTCCAGTTTTCTACATTCTACCTTCTGTACCCCCTTTCACTACATCTACTACTTTGTTCCCTTCAGGTACCTCTACTTTGAGTACAATGAGATCCACGACATCGACCGCGGCACCTTCAACACCATGCCCTCGCTGCAGCTGCTCTTCCTGAACGCTAACCTGCTACGGCACCTGCCTCTGGGGGTCTTCTCCGGGGTCAACCTGGCCCGACTCAACCTGAGGAATAACCACCTCCTCCAGCTGCCCATGGAAGGGGTCCTGGAGCATCTGACGGCACTGGTGCAGGTCAGTACATGGGTCAATATGAGGCTGTGGTATTTGTTATCGGTGTAGATTTGTGCTTTATCTTAAATATCGTGGGTAGGTTTTCAGTATTGTTGACAAAAATCAATTTAAGTGCGTAGGATAGGTTAGACTCCTCATAGCACTAAAATGTAGTGAACACAATTACACTAAGATGTTTAAACAGTCAAAAAATGTGCTCCTTGTGTGTAAATTGTCTGCATTTTGGATATAATTTTGTGTATTGATGACATTTCCTTTTAGAACTCAGCTCTACGCCCTGTAATTTCTCAACTTTTTACACTTGGCCAATGTAAAACTATGATAACTATTTACCACAGGTACTATCCGACCTAATTAAGTCATAATTAGAAAAACATGAAAAATTGTTTTATGCACTTTAATCTCTTAATCCCTAAAAATTCCTGACAGTTCTTTTTAACTCAAATAATTCTGAAATCGTAGTACTTTCTGTTCTTCCTGTTGGCTGCCCTGAAATACAGAAAAGGATTATGGAAAGCTGTTGAGATTTCATTCGACATCTAAGGCTTTGGGGAGTTGGTTTGAGAACATAGAAACTAAACTAAACATTGTAATTGTGACCGTAACATTCATGGCAGTGTGGATGTTGCCCCAACTTTTTGAATAGACCCCTGCTTTACCAACTTTAGTCTGAAACATTATTTTTGGATGGACTTTTGTTAGTTTTTATTTCTTAAAAACTCTTACAAGGCAGCTCTATGTAATTCTAGTGGACTTGTGTATTCCAAATGTGTTTTCCATCAATACAATTTGTTCCATGCACAGAAAAGAACTCCTTGTTCCAATATAAGTAATATAAGGTACATACAGGATCTATTGTACATTTCTCCGATTGTGTATTTGTATTGTCAGATAAAAGAAAGGTACAGAACATGATTGTGAAGCAGTGATGGAGGCATTGTGCTGCAAAGATAGTATTTCTTTTATGCAGTTGGACTAGGCGTTGGACGAGATACAAATCCCACAAAACTAAACAAGACGTGAGATTGGGTCTGGGAAAAAAAAAATCTGTAATAAAAAAATATTTTTCTTAGGTTAAAGCAGCATTACGCATATGTTTAGTTTGTGGGCACATCACCTGCATGACTCCATGAAGATGTGAAGTTAAAGCAAAACTTCTAACCTTGGTGAGCCCCAGGGTTCAATTTTAGGCCCGGTGCTTTTTATATATGTACCTTCTTTCATGCCAGATGACTGGTCAGATCAGTGGAGAGGCGATCAACTCACAATAAGTAAGCATTAAGGTTTTTCAGGCCACCAAATTAGCATTACGGTTATCACACTGTTCGGCAGTTGAATGTAATGTAATATTGTGGCATGTAAACGTAGTAAACGCCCACCAACCAAACGTCGACCAGTTCAACACCTTTAACAAGACACTTCACTTACATTGGTCGCATCAAGATGGCATCTGGTGTAAAAACCTGCCCACGACAATGCGACTGTTTCATTTTGGCAAACCTAACTTAGTAAAATTAAGAATATAAAAAGATATGTTTGAAGAAATTCTAATTTACAAAACAGTTCTGCCAAATGAATGTTCCTCTTTGTTAAACTCAGCCCACTAGAGACACAGACCAGGAGAATATTGTGTGAGAGAAGTTTGTTTTTGGCTTCTGTACCTGTCCTTGTGTATTGCTGCTTGTGGCCAAAGGTTTCCAAAACTTGGATAGTGCACTCACTTACTTTGGCCTATTAGGCATTCTAGTTCTGTTGTTACAAACTTAATTTTATTTTAGTGGGGAAAAAATGCTGTAGAAATTTGTGTTTTGCTTGGGCTGAAAATTGAAAATTACTTGATGATTTAACTTAATTTTACTACTATGGGGTATTAACCGCTAACACATAACATATTTAATCAATCAATTTAGCATAATAACCCCCCTTTAATATTAATAATAAAGTGCACTACATCCGTTTTCTGATTCGTCACCTGCTTGTCGCCATGGAGCTCTTATTGCTTCGCTTGGAATGTTACACAGTACGGGCATTAAATCTTTCTATCTTGCATTTATTGAATTACAGATCTGACCTGTAACTTGGCCTGATTGCACTACCTGCTTGTCTCCATGGAGATAGATATGTTTAATATCATACTTTGCACAATTCCGGGCAGACTTTATGGACAGGGTGTCCATAAAGTCTCTTTACAATTTAAAAAAAATAATTACAAAAGCATTTGATAGATGTATAAATTAGATTTGTTCTATTGTTCTCAGTGGTTATAAATAAATTTTAATCACATTGCATTTTTGTATTTCAGGCATCCTGTTGATTAAAGAGGCTTCCTTTTGAATGAACCCCTAAGAAATGGCTCCTCCCCAAGAGAAGGCACAATGTGTATCATGGGTTCTATGGGGCTTTGTTAAAGATGTCGTGTATTGAACAAAGATACGGAACATTATTGAACTAAAGCAAAAGATACAGATGTGATTGAAACCACTGATGAGGCTCTGCTACAGTGAACATGGCAAGACACTCAGTCCCGTCTTGATGTGCTTCGTGTGATTAATGGTGCCCATATAGAGGTGTATTAAATGAGGTCAAAAACTTTGGGAACCACTGAGTACAATAGAACAAGTCTGA
The DNA here is from genome assembly GCA_000787095.1 of Periophthalmodon schlosseri. Taxonomy (NCBI): domain Eukaryota; kingdom Metazoa; phylum Chordata; class Actinopteri; order Gobiiformes; family Gobiidae; genus Periophthalmodon; species Periophthalmodon schlosseri. The sequence continues at coordinate 29,961 of KN472863.1, forward strand.
TTAATATATCTTATCAATTGCCTTAATAAACTAGACTTTATGGACACCCTGTATTACCTTTAAATCCCCGCACTAATCTTGTAGTGCAGACTTCAATGCACATAATTACTTCAACAGTAAATATGTTTTATGTTCTTTCAGCTGTTAATGCTCCGGGACATTTGTGAAACATTGCTAATCAAGTGTCGCTAACATTCCAATCCATTATTTCCCCAAATTGTTCAAACCGATTTGGGTCATTTGTAAGAGCCTGTCAGCGTAAACACAGGTGTACTTCTCGCATTCCAAATCTTAATTATGGCATGTTTTGTCAGTGTCTGAATAACTGGAATTATTCTTCAAAAATCCGTCCAAATAAGTGTCGCCGTGAGTGACAGTGGCTGAGCGCACGCCGGAGATTAGCGCACCACCCCTACCGATTTACTAAATGAAAATGACTATAATTACCAGTTTGTTTATTTCCAATGCTATGATTAATCCCGCTAATAGATTGGCCGAGACACATTATTTAATCACAGTTAATAAAATCGACTTGATGAAACTATTGGCGTCTTCGAACTAGCTTGATCTCACCGCCCTTGGCTTTCTCTCCTCTTTCTCTCCCTCCCTTCTTCTTCGCCCTCTCCACCTCTCTTTTCTGCTTTGGTTTTGGAGTGACTGCGATTGCACTGTGGCTTATGGGACCGCGCTTACGCCTCAGGTAATCTAATTGAAAGAAAAAATGCCAATGGAGTTGATTTGCATAAGTGGTTTTAATAAATCAGCCAAAGAGAAAGCACGGAGACGCTTCAAGAATGCTAGCGTGATTGTAATTAGCGAGACGCGCGGGGGTACAGTGGCTTCTGCTAATATTGGCATCCTGGTCAAATATATCCATGGGTTCCAGAATGATGAAAAATTAGCGCCGTTACCGTAGTGATTCATCATTTAAGACAAAATATACCTTTTTGAATTGGAAGTCCTCAAAATGTTGGTTTGAACCCATGAACAGGTTCAGTTGTGTTGTAGTTTTTATTAGTGTTGTCATGATACTACAATGTAAAACTCAATACTGATTCCGATATCACGGTCATGATAATAAAAACGCTCTTTATTTAGACAATAGAATGTAACTTTTTTCTATTCCCATGTGGTGATATATCTGTGTAATCCCTCAGTCGTCCAGTAGGTTCCATAGTGGTCCATAGGCGTGTACTAGTCTATGTGTCTTATACTTATGAAAGATACAGCTCAAGATCATTCTAAAGCTACTCAGGTACATTTCTGTCCTGCGAATGTGACTTTTTTAGTATTGATTCTTGCTCAAATGAGTATCTAGTTTCGTTATTAGTTTTAGTATCGATTAATATCTGCTTTTCGATACTTTTCATGGACTAACCCAGGACCAAACCAGGCTAATCGGTGATTCTTTACGATTTTTGGGTCATTCTTGAATTCGATCAGGAACACTTGTAGTTTACCTAAAATGAACACCAGTATTATTTCATTATATTGAAAAATCCTGTGCGATTTGTTAAATATATTTAACAAATCGCACAACCTCCTTTGCCCTTATTCATCAGAAGTGTTTATGAATGAAAGGCTTTTTATATTGAGTAGCATTGAGATGGCAAAGTTGTGCATTTTAGAGCAAAACATCAAATTTGACATAAAGCTAATTTTTTATAGACTGCTTTTGTTCCGTTTGTCAAGAATGCCAATCTTATTGAGTTTTAAAGGTTGTGTATTATGCAGACTTGTGAGCTTCAAGCCATGTTATGTTATGTTGTTACCTCATCAAAAACTTACCCGGAGTTGTGTTTTTTTTCATTCACACGTTTGAGTAATCCTGCGTTAATAGGCTGTCTACATGTCCCAAGCGCAAAATGCTCTGTTCCACCTTATGATGTCATAAAGGTGTAGTTTTCAACAGCTACCTTTTGCCTTTTGTTCAGTAGAGATTGGAAATCCCAGGGCTAAAATTATCCAAATGATTCTAGTGAAGCTGTATGGATTTTAAAAACACAGTGTAGTGCTTCCTGTATTACCACATGACATCACAAGGTGGAACAGAGTGTTTTCTGTTTGAGAGAAGAACTCAGCCTAAATATGCAGAGTTTGTGTTTTAAACACGTGTGAATGAAACAAACACAACTCTGAGTATGTTTTTGACGAGGAAACAACATTATAACATAGATCAGAAAATAACGTCATATGGGCCCTTTAAAAAATCAGCTGAGAAGAGAGCATGGGGGCGCTAGCATGGCAATTATGCTAGCATGGGAGAATGATAGCATAATTGTAATTAGCAAACTGCACGGTGGTACAGTGGATTCTGTTATCATTGGCATTTTGGTCAAATCTATAGGTACATTTATGTTGTAGGTTTGGGAGATGTTTTGGACTCCCATGTGCAGTTCTCCAGTATTTTTGGGCTAAAATCAGGACTAAACCAGGAGTAAACCAGGACTAAACCAAGACTAAACCAGGACTGTATCCGGACTGTACCAGGCTAATCTGTGATTCATGCAGATTTTTGGGTCATCCTTTTATTCTGACTCAGAACACTCCACATATTTCAGTTCACCTAAAATGACTAAATGTACTGTTCCACTGATGTTGAAAAGTCCTGGTTGTAACGTGCAGTTCTCCAGCACATTTACAACCTTTTTGCTCTCATTCGTCAAGAGTGTTGATATAAATGTATCACTGATTTTCTGCGCTGAGATGGCAATGTTTTCTGAACAAAAGATCCAATTTGACAAAAAGCTATTTTTATAGCCGTCTTTGGTGCTGTTTGTCAAGAATGTCAGTGTTAGTGCAAATAAAGTTTTGTATATGATGTTAAATATATCAGTGTGGAGTCTTATACTGCGATGTCTTGATTTGTTTTTAATAGTCTTTTTGTTTTCAACGACTGCAGAGATTTTTGTTATGTTTCATACAAACTATTAATCATGCCTTCCACTTGTATTGTTCTTTACAGGCTTGTCAAAGAGTCATTATTAATTGCCTGGCAAGTGCAGAATGATATATCTCTGTATTTGTTTAATACAGAGAGATATGAATCTCCCTCTGTTCTGCCTCCAGCCAGGCTTAAACACCACTGTCCAGTCACGTTTGTTTTTTTCTTCAGTGATGCATGTGAAATGAAGGAGCTCATTGGTCCCCCATCAATTTGAACCAAATTAAATGTCTCGCACTTTTGCAAGATTAACCATAAACTCAGACGGACAAGCAGAAGAACATTTTATGAATGAACCTTTTAAAAGAAGCTTGGGCTCCACCCACAGCGGCTCATTGGCCAGCGCCATGTGGAGGAGCGTGTCTTGCAGATGGTGCGCTCACTTTGCTCACCAGAAGAGCTGCAACACTCACTTAATTTTTTTCCTTTTTTCCCCTCATAGGCAGCCATATTTGTTTTGATATGGACCATACGTGTCCCTGATTGGCTAATCTACCTGTCAATCACGCCCATCTGAACTCGGGGGTTTCATCGGTGACCAGACTTCATAAAAGTACTGAAGAAATGTGAATCCCAGGCAATATTATTAAACCACTCCACACTCTGTAGTGGCAAACAAGTCTGCCATGCTGTGCCATCGGCCGCTCCAACCGTCAATCGCTCACACACCACTTTCATACTAGGCAAGGTGGGTGAAGTGTCTTGCCCAATGACACCATGACAGGAATGGGATTCAAACCACAGACCTTCTACAGATGATGGATGAATGCTCTAAGCACTTGAGCCAGTACTGCCGCATCCACAGTTTCAAATATATTTTTTACAACCTCCTTTGCTTCTAACAACCAAGGGTGCCATTAGCCGTAGAAAGCTTTGTATAAAACCCTTATGAATGCTTACCCTGCGGTGCCTCGTGCTTGCATCCTCCCCGCTCGCCCCTCGCACTTCCTCACATATCCTGCAGGGGGAGGGAGCCAGGTGGGAGTGGATTAGCCCGGTGTCATTGTACATTTCCGTTTTTCACAGCGCGCGGTGAAAATGGAGGATCAGCCGGAGCGTGGGTAGCAGCGAGTTTACAGGATGCTAATGCAGTAGCTTAAAGGCAGGTACGCCATACACATGATCACTGTTTACAGTTAGTGCAGCGCGGTGAACACAACGCGTTTGTGCCAGGGAGTATTTCTGGATACATGTGATTGTGCTATGAATGGAACTGTAATTAAAGTACGCTATGTTTTCTGTTGAGAGCTGGGCTATTTCCTTGTTATGCAGGGGATGTGGTAGGTGTGTGGCCAATGTCATTTCTAGTTTAAGGGTGAATTTATGCTAAGTGGATTTAGTTTGCTGTAATCTCTTTTCATAGCAAAAAGGACTCATCTTGTGACATCATTAGGTGGCAGAGTAAATTTTGACAAGAAATTCTGATTAAATTTAGTTACAGATATATTTTTCGTTTGAATCCAGATTTAGTCAAATAATTGCTTTTAGCTTTAGTCTAGTTTTAGTCGACCAAATGCATAATAGCTTTAGACAACAAGAAAATATATATTATCCATAGACCGTATATATATAAACGGACGTAGCTAACCTGCTAGCCGCCACGTTCAAAATATGAAGTGATCATGGGCTGCACTTCCGGCTCCATCGACTCTGGCTCCAATTCTCTTTACATAAGAAAACTGTCACCCCTCTTTCTGTAACTGCTGCCGTCAGCCTCATCATTTTGGTCTTAAAATGTTCGTATTAACCCGCTCTACATGATCCTACATCATAACTGCTCTAGCCATGATGAGCTTCATTTGACTGGAGCCGAACGCTGTGGGTGACGTCACACTCACTTAGTCCACTTCTTTATACAGTCTATGCTATTATCATTTAAACAATGACAGTTTGTATAGTTTATAATCTCACGGAAATAGTACCACTTTTAGTTTATGAAAAAGTGTGGTATTTTAGTGCTAGTTTTAGTCATTCCAGTTACTTTTTTTTTTTCAAAATTATTATTATTTTATTTTTATATTATTGTGTTGTCCTGGTTTAGTTCTGATGTAGCCTTTGTTTAATCTCGTTTAAGTCCTGCTTTAGTCATGATCCAGTTTTAGTTCTAACTTATTTGAAATCATTTTGATGTGGCGTGTAGCGTCAACACAACCCAAGACACCGCTCACATTTAAGCTGCTATTGTTTTTAACCTCATTCAACCAGTTTGAACTGCTTTACACAACATTTAGCGGCGTAAAGGTGGCTTTCTACGGGCTGAATAGAATGTTAAAATGTATGCATGAGCGGACCTTGATAAATGGTCGGCTTAGCTCACGTTGGACTGTATCGTACGATGAATGAGTCTCTTTCAGTAGCGAGACACTGAGTTTTCACTTCATATAAAATCACATTATGTCAGATTGCGTCCATCCATCGCGCCTTATCTGGAGTCAAGTCACAGAGGCACATCAAAGCTAACATGTCCCACTGTTCTATCATATTGTATTGGATCATGTTACAGGAAGGACAGATGATAAAGGATGTATTTGTGTGCTTGGAACTGAGCCACAGGCCGCAGGGGTTCCTGAGTGGGCGTGGGCTGCCTGCATCCAAGTGAACATCTAAACATAACAGGATAACATGTTCCACTATAGAGACGCAATTTGTTTTGTGGCAATTTCACACAGTACTAGCACAAACAATCATACAAGCATCAAACACAATTATAAAATGAGTTCTATGTTGGTTTAAAGGAGCTCTATGTAAGATTTTGATGTAAAGTTTCGCAAACATGATCTATCTGTGTCCCCAGATACAAGGTAAACAGGTTCAAATCAAATATAACTTTTACTGATAACAATTATAATGCTGATTTTGGCCAAAGTGTTATAATTTTTGGTGGTTTGGTTCTCAAGACAATTATCCAGTCAGAAAGCAGAATGAGCCTCACATGACTCTCTCATTTGGGTTGCCAGTTTCAATGTTGAAATCCAGTTGGTTTAAACCTAAAATGCCCTTCTCTGATCTGAATGGTCACTACTTAACCCCCAGCCCCTGCAGCCAATCATGACTCAGTGCTAGTGCAGCCTCTGCAGCTCAGTGAGTGAATTCTGGAGGTTCTGAGCTTTCACACGAGGCCTGTCCATATACTGAGAATAAGAAAAACTTGTATGTGTCTCTATCTGCAGGTTAAGGCTCTGGCAACACAGGTTCAGTTGTGATTGAAATACCTTTCTTAAAACTGTAAGGCGCAGGCTACATACGGCTCCTTTAAGCTAACAAAATGAACAACTAAAGATATGCTGCGTAACTTTTCAGGTGGAGGGTACATGACCCACTGTCTCCATGGAGATGATATTACTGGAACCTTCTAGAGAATGACAGTGAACTATCTCACATTTATTTATTAAGTTAGTTAGTCAACTAGCTAATAAGTGTTTAATTGGTAAGAAATACCTAAAAAATAACTATATAAATTTGTATTTGTGGCTTGCCAATCCACAGATCTGACCTGTAACTTGTCCTGGTGCTGTCATCTACTCGTCTCCATGAAGATAGACAAGTTTAATGGCATACTGTGGAACATTTTAGGCAAAGCAGTAGCATCTCCATGGAGACAAGCAGGTGGCATTTCCTCCACCAAAAATGTCACACAGCGCACCTTTAACGTTTGCGTATGTAGAGTAAACATGAATTTTCTAGTGTAAAATTTTGAAATCCTATAAGAAATGCTGTTTTAAATGCCAATCCACTGCAAACACATTTGTCAATATAATTCAGCTGTGGTATGACAGTGCAAAGTGGAAACCCATGATTCTTTGTTACATCTCATGTCATCCCAAGGTTAAGCTATACTTCATTGTCCCCGTAGGGAAATTGGTCCCTGTATCAGACCATCCATTCATTGTGCTGGGCCGAGCTGTCAGGAGCAGTGAGCGCCTACCATGCCCTGCTCAAGGACCCTCAAGGAGTACCTACGGAGGACTGGTAGCCTAAGCGCAACTAAATGTGAAGTGAAGCAGTTCAAATGAGGCTAAAAGCAACAACTGCTAGCTTCAACGCCAAATACGAGTCAGGTTTGTAGATATGCATGTGCCCTCACACTAAGGACACACATGTTTTTCAATGCAATAAAAACATCCAAAAAAATGTATTTTAGTATATTTTTTGTTAAATAGTTAAACAGTGGAACTTTAAAGGGGCTGTACCTGGCTTTTATTTATTCTTGTTAAAGTAAATGCTCTTTACATCACGCATCGTCTGATAAAAGTAGTGATGTGACGTTCCTGAATGAGTCGGCTCTTTTGAACGGTTGCTTAATGTGAACGGTTGAATCTTTTTCTTTGTAATTTTTATGCATTTTTACACTAATTAACACTGAACCAACACAAGAATCAAAACAGAAGCAGAGCAGGCGACACATGTAAGAGATTTGTGCACAAAAACTATATTTGGCATCTTAATAACAGTTAGTTTTTGAATAATTATTATTATAGTGCAACATTTTATATACATTTTCATCATTTCAAAGGGTGAACTCACTTCCACTCTCAGTTTGAACCATTTTAAACCAGCCTTGGCCATTTCTCTGTGATTAGTTTGTAGATAAAATGAATTCTCACATAGGCTTCTGTCATATAAGTAAAAAGGGCCAGTTTTTTGAAAGGCTCTTTGAAAAGAATGGATCCAAAAGATTCAGATCCCACACTGGCTAAAAGCTACTAAAATGCTAAAAAATTAGACTGTAAAATATAATCTATTTATCCCTGGCAGGGTCACCTTTTTTCGCCCAATCAGGCGAATCATGGAAAACCACCTGCCAGACACTATCCCAGACAGTTATTTCTGTGTCATGGTGCAATATCACAGCGGCAGAAAAGACTAAGTGGGCGGGGCTAATAGTTCAAACTAAAACATGCTCCTCACTCATGGTTTGAAATCATTACTCAAGCAAATGTACTTGAAACGTAACTGAGTACTACCCGCCTCTGCAAATTCATAAAGACTCCACAAACTCATCAGCTTTTTACATACAAATTTAACCTAAAAAGTCTCATCCTAGTCCTGACAGTGCACAGTAGGTGACTGGGCTTAAACGCAGGTTTTATTGGCTCATATCCACTTAGATAAATACAGCCTGCTCTTTTATTATTGCTCCAAAATGGCACCATCAAAATGTCCAGGGCGGATTTTGTGACATTTCAGTGGCTCTGTGTGCGGAGGTATTATTTAAGTGACTAAGACTATCATTAACAGCACAAGAACTCTAGAACTCCATAAAAACTTAGACAGGACTGGGCTAAGACGTCAGAAATATGATTCACTATTTAATCGAATCTGCAATTTGAAGAATCACAATTATCAAATCAAAAAATGTGTCTTTTTATGGAACAGTACTGCCTAACTGTGTAGTTTATGGGGCGTTCCAAGCAGAGGAGGGTAGAGGTGGGTAGAGTAGCCAAAAAATGTACTCAAGTAAGAGTAACATTGCTTCAAAATAATATTACTCAAGTAGAAGTACGAAGTAATGATCCAAGAAATTACTCAAGTTAGTAAGTGAGTAAAAAAGTATTGGGGAAAAATATTACTCAAGTAAGAGTAGCTGAATACTACCCACCTTTGTTTATGGTGCATCCCAGGCAACTGGTAACTGCGATTTTCCCCACCTCCTGACTTGAAAATGCTCTAAAATGCTGGTTAAACTGGTAATTCCCACTTGTGAACTGGGAGATGGTCGAGGGACTCCACTTCACATATGAGATAAATTGTACGAGCACATAAGTCCTGTGCTCAGGTCTCTGCACTGGCTTCCTGTGGCTCAGAGAATAGACTTTAAAGCAGCTCTCTTTGGTAAAGGGTCATTCTGTCTTCAGTTTTAAACTTTGAATTAGCGATTGTTTTTGTCAGGCAGGAGAGTTTGTTCACCTGCTTTTCATGTTTCGGCTACTTCCTGTAGCCTTCCTCAACGTGTCACGTGATGGTGTAGTGATGTGTCTTGTAGGTTTGGTTTTGTCAGACAGTAGGGGAAACTTACGCCCCCTACTGTCTGATGCCTTCTTCAGGACTGCACCCCGTGTGTGTGAGATAAGGTGTAGTCTCCCTCGTCATGATTTATGCTCCTTGGAGATCTGCAAACAAGGCTCAAAACGGTTGTTTAGCTGTGCATATGACTGAAAGGTTCTTATTCTACACTCCTCTTTTAAAGTACACTTTTTATGATTATTTATGTTTTTATTCATTTGTATTGTGGTGTTAATATATTTCTGATTCTGTAAAGCATTTTGAATTACTTTGCGCTATACAAATAAACTTGCCTTGCCTTAAAGTGTGGGGACCAAACACTTAAACTCCGCCTACAACCGCATTTCAAATAGAGCTGCTAAACTGGGCAGTACCTGGAGGACTAAAGAAAAGAGTGAAGGGGGAGGAGAGGCTGGGTCTGAACATATGAGGAAGAGTGTGATTGGTCTAACAGGTATCCACACTTCAAACTCCGCCCCTGCAGCCAGCTGTTTGTAATCAGAAACACCTGGCTGTAATCAGGGCAGTCTTGCGTGATGTCACATAGTACTTAATTTTGCTCAGTTCTGGACAGTTTTGGACCACAAAGCTGCGAATGTACCTAGTTTGTACTAAAATTGCCAAAAAGGACTAGGAATGCTATTAAAACATCATATACAGTTTAGTAGCAAAGAAGTAGATTTGGTGTTTAGCTCCACTTTAAAATCTGCGCTTTTATCCAAATTTGAAAACTTTATTAAATCGCAAACATACTTTTCCGAAAAATTCCAACTTCTTTCTTTATTTTGTATGTTTCCCTCACAATCGTGCAGCACAAACTGGCCTAAAATGGTGGAAAGATTTTGTACTTTGTGAAAATGATGAGTGTTTTGTCCCTTGGTGGAAAACTCAATTCACAGCACAGATGGAGAATACACACAAGCTCCTTCAGAACTGAATAAATTACAATGGGTGCAGTCAAGTTGTTTTCTCATGCTAGTGCCGAACAATAGCTAACGCCATCATCCAATTCTTTTTAGCTGCAAAACAGCTGAGCATATTGAAACGCCTGTAATGTCAATATTTTGGTATTAACAATCCTAGTGTTGTAGTTGTATTGCAGAAGTGTTGCAATTGCGTGGCAAAACCTGCTATTGCCAAGGGTTACGAAGAAAAATGGTGCCCCCTCAAATATGGAGTTATCATTAACTTAACTAAAGTACACGATTTTTACCCAATTTTTTCCCATCTATTTGAGGAAATGTCTTTCCCCAGTGCAGCTCTTGAGGTCAAAATATGTCCTCTGCGGGCTGCCTGTGTCTGCAGTTGAAACCAGAAGTTTACATACACTATATGAAGAGACACACATACTTTTACTAAACTTTTCCTGTTTTAGGTCACTTAAGATGACCAAAATTATTTCTATTTGTTAAATTCCAGAATAATGAAAGAAGGATTTTTTTTTATAAGTTTACATACATTTCATTAGTGTTTGGTACCATTACCTTTCAACTGTATGACTTGGGTCAAACTTTTTGGATATCCTTCTACAAGCTTCTCACAATAGTTGGCAGGAATTTTGGCCCTTTCCTCCTGACAGAACTGCTGTAACTGAGCCAAGTTTGTAGGTCGCCTCGCTCGCACATGCCTTTCAAGTCTGCCCAGAAATTTTCAATAGGATTGAGATCATCAGTGATGGCCACTCCTAAACATTGACTTTGTTATCCTTAAGCCACTTTGTAACCAGTTTGGCCGTGTGCTTCAGGTCATTGTCCATTTGGAAGACCCATTTGCGCCCAAGCCCATTTCCACATAATGTTCTTTCCTCATGATGCCACCTATTTGGTGAAGTGCACCAGTCCCTCATGCAGCAAAACAACCCCGCACCATGATGCTGCCACCCGACCCATTTGGCCCAAGCCCATTTCCACATAATGTTCTTTCCTCATGATGCCACCTATTTGGTGAAGTGCACCAGTCCCTCATGCAGCAAAACAACCCCGCACCATGATGCTGCCACCCCCATATTTCACAGCTGAGTTCACACAGGACATGTCTCCAAAAATTTCAAATCCAAAAAAAGGTTTTTGTCCCTGTGTGTAATGGATGGACAGCTGCACATCACACTAGCGGTGAACACAGGGATTGATCGGCAATCTGGCGTCTTGAAAATAAGAGATTAAAGATTAGTCAATCATGCACGAATCACTTCAGATACAGCTTGGAGAGGGTAAATGAGAAGGGGAAGCAACTATAACACGGTTAAAACCTCTGAATAGTCGATTTTGCATAATACGTCCGCTTTAATACATGCAAAACCACAAATTCCTGTTACCAATACTTATTAATGAGGAACTTATTAATGAATATGCATGAAATAATAGTCGGTTGAATCTCTTGTCAGGTGTGTATTACCTGAGGCCCCTATAGTCCTTAGAGGCATTACTATTTATGTATATATGCTAATTGCAAATATATAATTATGCTAACTACAGTAATAATTACAATTTTCATAAACTCAGTCATTGGTGGTTTTAGCATCTGCTTGGTCCTTTGCATGTTGGTGCTTAGAGAGTGATGCTGATGGATTTGAGAATACGAGGGACAAAAGAAGAGGAGGAGATGGAGAGGCTGAGGTGGCTGTTGGTTCTGCCGCCCAAAAAGAAGGAGGAAGAGCGACTGTTTCCTTTCTATGAATTGCGAAGGTGGTAATTGGTTGAGGGGCAGACGTAGCAGATTGTGATTGGCTGAAAAGTGAAAAACAGGAAGTTGAAACGAAAGGAAATACATTTTTTGTCGAGCGCAATGATTTAAAGGTGCACTTTGTAACTTTTCTTGGTACCTGCTCATCTCCATGTGTATGTCATTGCTTTGCCTGGAAGATTCCATTAAACTTGTATATCTCCATGGAGACAAGCAGGTGTTAAATTACAAGTCAGATCTGTGGAGAGGCAATTCGGTTAACAGTAAGAATGCAGGTTTGTCAAAGTTTTTTTTTTTTTTTTTTTTTTTTTTTTTTGGCAATATAAACAAGTGTAACTGAAGTAATGCTAGATAAGTTTAATGGAACACCGTGGAACATTACAGACAAACCAATACCATCTCCAAGCAGATAAGCAGATGACGGACCGCTCCACCAGAAAAGTTGCACAGTGCTCCTTTAAAACTGTCTTGAAATATAATGTGGCACCTATATAGCATGTTCTGTGTGTGTCCCTGGAATATAAATGCTAGTGTCAAATGTAGCCGCCCTCCACCCTCATTAGACTATAGAGTTGTGCACTGACCTATTCACCAGGCTGTCAGATAACCCACATAACAGGATCCAAAATGGCTTCCAGCTCATAAAATACATGTTTCTACTATACAATGTAGTTATCTTTACTGTACGCGTCATGTTTGTGGTATTTTCAAGATGTTTTTGAGCATGTACTGCGTTCCTCTGCTATATCTTCGCTATATACTGTTGTTGTGTTCTCGGGCAAGACACTGCAGCCACCTTGAATGTCAATGAATGTTATTAGTGATGTGTGAAAAGGGGTGTAAAGATGAATGCGTTGCTTTTAAAATGTAACTTGTAACTGGTGGTGGTGTGCTACCTGCTTGTTTCCATGGAGATGTTATCGCTTTTGCCTGGAATGTTCCACTGTATAGTTTACACATCAGATTTGGGTGTTTTTCAAGGCAACAGCTATAATTGAGTCATAGACTATATAAAGAAGTGGACTAAATGAGTCTGACGTCACCCACAGCGTTCGGCGCCAGTCAAATGAAGCTCATCGAGTCTAACAGTTATAGGGGCGAATTTGCAGTTATAGGGCGAATTTGGAGCCAAGTTCCATATTTGGAATTCCGACCGCGAGTATCATAGCAACCAAAGAGCCAATCTGGAGCGAAGCTGTCGAAGGTAACGCCATGGAGACTCCATGGAGACACACAGGCGATGGACCCTCCTACCGAAATGTTACACAGTGCACCTTTAAATCAGTCAGTTAAGCATAATCTCAGACCTTCCACTGAATTTTAAAAGTTACTCGTAACTTCAGGGCTGTTTAAAAGTTTAGCACATTGTTGAAGCCGGCATATTTTTCTAGTTAAGACATCTGCCACCTGGAAACAGTTTAGACAATGGACAAAGTTATATTAGAACGCCCACATGGCCAGAAACACCTGCAGCAAGATCAGCTCTCTGTAGCCCAAACTTTAACCAATTCTCTTTCGCTTTTGATTGTACGAAACCTGTTTATGTCAATGTCAGTGATGAGTCTCTGCAGTATCTGTTTCAAACCACAGTGGAGAAATACTTTGCCCACAGGCTTGGATCACCTTGGCTAATGTCACAAAGAAACAATACAGCTAACTTCCTAAGATAGTGTAGTATATAGTGTTAGCATCACATTCAAATACTGTCTGATTGTCAAGGAAACCACATGCGTACAGGTTTACACAAAGGGAGTTGTGTTATAGTTGTAGAAATTGAATGACAGGATTTTTAGCCGTGAGTGAAGAACAGTTTTCAGACTGTCTGGGACAGACAAATGCAGTTGTTTCCATATGATTGGATTGGAAGATGATAGCATAGCATATAGCAGGGGTCTTCAATTGCATTTTCCAGGTGGTCAGATTTTTCGAAAGGCTTAAGTCCGAGAGCCAGATGACGAAACTGCACCTCAATTTCATGTTTTATGTCTATAATATTCACAAGCAAATCTCAAGCAAGTAGTATAATTCAACAAAATAAATCTACTTAAAAAAATCATAACAATATTCCTCCATCAAGTGAAGACAAACCACAGTGAACCTGAAACCAGACTTTAGAAACTGTAGTGCAGGTTATAGCAGATCTATGACTAGACCAAGACTAACCCTTGTCTACAGTAGGTCTACTCTAAACTTTGATTCCTTTAGGCCTTTAACCTCAGCTTAAACAAGATAATAAGGTCTGAACAAGCACTGAAGCAGAACTGAACCAGGACTACCCAGGTCTTAAATGTGAATGACATTACAACATCTGGTTGTAAGTTGATGTTAAAAGCACAGCACAGTAGGCTACCGCGATAAGAGAGCTAACTTAGCTATTTGGTGAATTAAAAACAAACACAGCTGTATTTCAACCTGGAAAGACTCAGACAGACACGAAAGAAAAGTGTCAGTAGGCTTTACTGAATGAGTTATCTTTGGCGCTTAGACCCTGGCAGAAGACATTGCGATGAAGGGCGTGGCTATGATGTTCAGGAGATGTCTTTCCCCCCGGGGCCTGGACCTGGAGGTGGTCGACGTGAGACTGAGGGAGTGAAGGGGCGATGAGACGATGCGGAGCCGAGGGAGTGCTGGGGAGCTGGTGGGTTGCTGCACGAACTGAAGCGGCCATGCCTCTGTGATGGGGGTTTAAATAGGGCAGACTGGGCCCTGGTTGGACGAAGAGGAGGTGCGGCGAGCAGCGGGGAGGTGTAATAGGAGGAGGTGATGAAGGCTGGAGAAGCGGTGAGTAGGTGGGAGCGGAGTTAGGTCTTCTAAGCTGAATTTACGCTAGCTCCATTACTACATACACAGCTGTCTGCCCCTACCTCACAGTCGCAGGTGAAGCCCATTCAAACAGTGAAGGCTGGGAAACGCGCTGTCCAAACTTTAGTCCATTAGTGCCTCTCCACGTAATGCTCCCCGTTAACAAGTGGACTTCAGAGCACACAGAGCACACGACCCTTATGTTTGTTACACTCACACCAAATCATCAATAAGATTTTTTTTACCCTGTCTGCATTACACACGTGTGGTTAGGCAGTGTTTTCAGATGAACTGAGCTCACTGGCCCACCGTCAACACCTGCAGAGATGCCGCAAAGTAGCGCAAAGCTCCGCGGATGTGGTTAAAGAAGTGAACTTAAAGGCCCTGGATCAGAACATGCTTTAGAATGAACTGTTAGCCCCGCCCACTTAGGCCCTTCTCAGTCTAATGCTAAAACGTCATACAAAAACAACTGTCTCTGGGGTTGTTCCCATACGGTTCCCATCCGACAACGTCTCAGATAAAATTGTATGACCCTGGTAACTGCTTCCTTGTGGTTCTCATCCAACAAAATGTATAGGCAATATCATTCAGTGTCATTTTTTCCACACAAATAGCTGTTTTACAACGTACTATCTGGCATAAAAGGCATTATCCTGAAGTAGATCAAATGGAAGTCAGGTACAGGGCCTTTAACAGGTGCAGAAGGCCTTTTAACATGAAAGAAATTACATTGTGAACCTATAAACTTCCTCATCTAAGTCTATTGTAGTACACGCCTGTTTAGCATACACGTTCAGTCCAGATGTTGTGCTCAACTGCATATCATATCAAGTATTAGACACATATGGCTAATCAAAGTTGTGTGAAGACTATAGCTTCTTAAAATGCATGGCCCATCTGTTGGCAGTAAACAACAAAGCCTATACCCACTGAAGTGGAAGTGTTACTCTGCAATATGTGCCCACTATAACAGAAGCAACAGACTTTTTATAATGATGACGTTTATTTTATGTGAAAAAAAAAAAAAAAAAATAGCAGGAGATTTTTGGATTTTTTGTATTGAGAAAAAATAAGCCGAAGTTTGAGATGGTTTGTCAAGGGCAGACGTGGGTAGTACTCAGTTACTCTTTAAGTTTCTTTAAGTTACTCTTACTTGAGTTGTTCTTCCGCTTATCCGGGGCTGGGTCGTGGGGGCAGCAGTCTAAGCAGGGATTCCGAGACTTCCCGCACCCCAGACACTTCCTCCAGCTCCTCCGGTGGGACCCCAAGGCTTTCCCAGGCCAGCCAAAAGACATAGTCCATGGATGTTTCCCGGCGCCTCCTCCTGGTGGGACATGGGACCTTGACAAACCATCAAGGTCCCATGTCCTCAAACTTCTACTTGAGTAGTCGTTTTCCCAAATACTTTTTTAGTCTCACTTGAGTAACTACTTACTTTCTTTGACCACTACTTTGTACTTCTACTTGAGTAATATTATTTACATTCTACATACACGGCATACTGACATCGTACTGACATTGTGTCCTTGGGCAATACACTTTACTCACCTGCCTGTGTGAACGCAGTGTAATTGGTGGTGTACATATGAAACACGCAAAGCTTCTAAAACACATCAATTAATTTATGTGTAATTGAGGCTAAAAACAATAGCTTCTTGCATTGAAGTTGGCTTGCTGTGATTTGACGCACTTTGAATACAGATTAAAATGAGTCAGCAGGGACAGGGCGTTGACTTTAAAAACACAGAGGAGTTTTTCCGGATTACCACCAGGTGACATCACAGAGTGGGGTCAGGCATTTTGAGGAGATGGACCCGCGCTTCCTAACTATTAGCCGTATACTTAAACATGCAGGAAGCGAAACACAACTTAAGCCTCCAGATGTGTTTTTGATAAGGAAACATTATAATGGTTATGGTAATGGAACAACGTCTTGAATAATATATTGCCTTAAGGCGAGACACTGCCGGTGAATAGCAAAAAATCTTACATCTAGATATATAATCTTGAATCTTCTTACTGTAGTTTACTTACATCAATGCAAAGAAGAACGCATGCAACCAGGTTTACATTTCTGGCTTCGTTTTGTTGACAGAGAAAAAAATGTAAATGTATTTATCTATTTATAGGTCAAGGTTAAAGGAGTTGTTCATTCACACACGTTTGAGTAATACTGCATTATTAGTCTGTCTACATCTCCAAAGCTCAAAATGCTCTGTTCCACCTCGTGATGTCGTGAAGTGGTAGTTTTCAAGTTGACAGCTCCCTTTCACCTTTTGTTTAGCAGGGATTGGGAATTCCAAGGCTGAAATTATCCAAATTATTCTAGTGAAGGTGTATGGAGTTTAAAAACACAACGGAGCACTGCCTGTATTACCACATGACATCATAAGGTGGAACAGAGTGTTTTCAGTTTGAGAGAAGAACTCAGCCTAAATATGCAGGGTTTGTGGTTTAAATGTGCAAGAATGAAACAAAACACAACTCCATGTGTGTTTTTGATGAGGAAACAACATTATAACGTAAATGTTAAGGTAGACTTTATTGTCCCCGTAGGAAAATTTGTCCTCTGCATTTGTCCCATCCTTCAGTGTGGTTGGGGCATCTTCTCAGGAGCAGATCTTGTGCATGTTTTGGGTTAATGAGGGAAAACAAGGCGCCCAAAGGAGACCCACCCAGACACAGGGAGAACATGCAAACTCCACTCTTACAATTAGATATCAACAAATCCTGTACAGCACGTCAGAATCTTGATAGAGAACACATATTACGCATTTCTGTGGTTTTAATTCCCTTTTAAAGATGCTTTTGGTCACCTTGGGATAAGTATTTCACATTTCTAAATTAATATGCAAACGGAACATTTTTGAGTGCTCAAAGAAGACTACTTTAGATGCAGTGGATTAATGAAACAAGCGTGAATGAATCAAAATACAACTCCAGGGGACAACGTTTTGATTAAAAGCTCAAAAAAGTAAATTTTTACATAATATATGTTATTTAGTGGTGGAAGTCGTAAAGTACTGTAAGCAGAATTTTTAGGTATCTGTACTTTACTGATATCTACTTTATACTCCACAAAATTTTTGAACTGGACTGAAAAGTAAAAAGTACTTTTCATATGCTTTGAGGGTTTATTTTAACCATGTTCGTGGTAACATCCTCACTAAAGTTTTCGAGTTCAACCTTCGGCTTTGAGCAAACAAAAATAAATACACAAAATTCATGAGAAAAATTTGAAAATTGATTCGTATAGCTATGTATGTATCATTACATATCACTACATTTACACTTTAACAAATTAACAATATTTGTGTGAAACTGATTTATTTGTTACTGTTGACCAAAATATGTCTCATTTTTAGTCAATATCACTAGAAATAGATTTGTTCATGTGATACTTTTACTTTTACTTGAGTATTTTTTCCTCCTGTATCTGTACTTTTACTTAACAAAATTGAGTATTTCATCCGCCACTGATGTTATTTAAGTATATGACTGGAAAGTTCTGTCCAGATCAAATGAGGAGAGACCAAACTGACCAAATATAAACCTGTAACCTTAAACATACAATAGAATAAAAAATACAAAATGTGAATTCTCATTAGTATAGATGCAGTAAGCAGGTATATTGTTGATGTACTGCGTCTCCTCTCTGTGGTAGGAGCTACGCAGTCTGGCCCTGGCTTTAGCTCTCCTCTGCTCATGACCTCATTCTGTATCTGTTAGCCTCCATGTTTGTGTACCCTATGCAAATATCTACATCTGCGCCGCATAGGAGCACAAAGCCCATCCCAAATCATCAAAAAGTACCAACGCCGCGGAAATATTTTACACTTTTATCACATTACGAGACCCTGTTAGCGAAAGGAGCCCGCGCCAGAAATAGCAAACTGCAAAAAGCCCGTTTTCATACATCCTTGTTGCGAATGTGTGCTCCGTGTTGCGTAAGGGCTAATTTGATAATGGATTTCAGTGAGGCTGGATCGATATCAGGGGGTTAAATGAGTACAGTCAAGTACAGTATCGCTATCTGGAAAAATCAATCATGTTAATTGCCTTATTAGATCTATACGGAAATCGTTTATGAATGCCTAAGTAAACTCATAATGCCACAGAGGTGAGAGAGAATATAGACTTTCCTCGTTTTCCTCGTTTATACTGATTTTGTACTATCGTTACATCATTCCTTGGTTGTATTTTGAAGTAAAACTGTTGACTATTGTGGTTGGCTTTTGGTTGACAATTTTAGGATTCGGTTTTGATGCTCTGAGACTCTGAGACTTTGCTACTGAAGCTACTGCACATCGCATCAGGTTTGTGAAGTTGTAGTGTATCGTTTTGTTTTAACACAGTAGAAAGCTCCAAAAAGTTGATTTAGCATAATGTCCCCTCTTTAAATGATTCAAACTTTTGAACGTCTTGCACCGCTCCTTCAGTCAGGATTTAGTTTTTCCTTCCCAGAGATATTGTTTAATAATTTTTTGTATGTCAGAATCGTAGACTGTATAAAGAAGTGGACTAAGTGAGTGTGACGTCACCCTTAGTGTTCGGGTCCCGTCAACGTAAGCTCATCGAGGCTAGAGCAGTTATAGGGGTGAATTTGGAGCCTGACAACAGCAGTTACAGAGAGAGGAGGGACAATTTTTCAATGTAAAGTGAACTGGAGCCAGAATCAATGTGAGTCAGAAGCAGGCCCATGATCACTTCCTATTTTGGCGACTAGCACGTTAGCTATGTCCATTGATATATACAGTCTATGGTCAGAATGCAAAACTCTAAACTCTAAAACTCAGGTGTTACATCCAACCAGTTATTTGAGAAGTATTTTTACCAAACACTATTAATTGACTATAAATTATTTGTTTTAAAGCTGTAATATATAACTTTTCTAGTGGGGGGTTTGGCACCTGCATGTTTCCATTGATGTTATTGCATTAATGTTGCATTTACTCATTTACAGGTTTACAGGCTCACCACTCCATGTAGATACATCATTTGTACTGTAATAACACAAAACATGTCAGCGTATCAATGCAATCTCAAGCATGGAATGGGCACGAAACACAAAAAGTTACAGAGTGCACTTTTAACTATTATGTTTTTGTTTTTTTGCATGACAGGTTTTTGGTAACTTTTTTTTTGGTAACATCCTCCTGTACCTCAAGACTCCTGTCATTGTCCTTTGGGCCTAACTTACCTTTGTATGAACCTGTTTGTGTGACAGTGATACTGTTGGCAGAACTATAATTTCGTCATGTTAGCTGCAG
This sequence comes from Periophthalmodon schlosseri, assembly GCA_000787095.1. Classification (NCBI taxonomy): domain Eukaryota; kingdom Metazoa; phylum Chordata; class Actinopteri; order Gobiiformes; family Gobiidae; genus Periophthalmodon; species Periophthalmodon schlosseri. The sequence continues at coordinate 49,665 of KN472863.1, forward strand.
TGAAACAGAGCAAAGGATCATGGTCTATGTAGTTCCCTGTGCTTGTTTACACAACAAAACAGCATTTTTGATCCAGAACTTACCATTTAAAGGGCCCATATTACACTGTTTTCTGATCTATGTTATAATGTCGTTTCCTCATCACAAACAGACCTGGAGTTATGTTTTGTTTCATTCACACACATTTAGACTGAGTTCTTCTCTCAAACAGAAAACACTCGGTTCCACCTTGTGATGTCATGTGGTAATACAGGAAGTGCTCCACTGTGTTTTTAAACTCCATACACCTTCACTGGAATCATTTGGATGATTTCAGACCTGGAATTGCCAATTTTGACTGAACAAAAGGTAAAAGGGAAATGTTAACTTGAGAACTACCACTACATGACATCACAAGGTGGAACAGGGCATTTTGAATTTTGGAGACTAATAATAAAGGGTTACTCAAACATGTGTGAAACGACCAAAACACAACTCGGGGTATGTTTTTGAGGAGGTAACAACATTATAACACGGCTTAAAGCTCACAACAGTCACTTTTGTGTAATACAGGACCTTTAAGTAATTGTAAAAATCCATTATAATTTTTTTGAAACAGCACATTCTATTTCACAATATTATATGCATCTATACTTTAAAGCCCTGAGCAGCTGAATAATTGAGGTATGTTTTATTTATGCAAGTGTTAAAATGGAGGTTCGTGGGAGACATAGCGGACTTGCTGTGTTGCGTTTAGTTGCAGTGTGGTGGACTAGAGTCATTTAGTGATCTGACGACACGAAAAGAACATTCAGCGCGTAACATTAGCCTGCATCTGTCTCCCTCTGCCTGAGCGCTCCCCAGGGCCAAATTAAAAAGGGCACACGCGAATCGCAAAAGCACACTTGATGCTAAGACACTTTGAAAGGACTGTGAAGAAAAACAAATACGAAATTAGAGCAAAAAGGCAGGGCACGCTTTAGAAAATAAAATACATAAAGAGGGGGTATTACGCGAAATCGACTTTTTGGAGCTGTCTACCATGTTAACGTTGTTCCCTCATCAGAAACACGCCTGAGGAGGTTTTAAATGTCATCCATGCATTTGAGTAATCTAGTGATCTCTCCTGGGCCCTATTCTAACCCGATTTAGGGTTAGCTGCAAGATTCTGTCCAGTGCTCAGCCCAAAAGACTCGCACACGACAATTCTCCCTAGATATACAAAAGCATGATACAAAACTATACACTACAACTTCACAAACCTGATGCGATGTGCAGTAGTTTCATTAGGGAAATGCAGGCTGATTGTAATGTGACAGCGCTCTGAAGGGGGAGTGACTTAGCGCGGAGTAGTGATCTAAATATGTTATGTGTTAGCAGTTAATACCCCATAGAAGTAAAATACCCACTCTTTAAAAATATTGGAAATTTCATAAAATTATATTGACAAAAGAACATCATGACTTAGTGGTTAGAGCTTTTGCATCATGAAGGTTGGCAGTTCATTCCCAGCGTGGACCAAATACATGCTGTTGTTGTGTACTCAGGCAAAACACTAAAATGACCTCGCCTCGTGTGTGTGTGGGAGCGTTGGTGGTGGTCAGAGGGGCCGAGGGTGTAGATTGACAGCCTTGTTTCCGTCGATCTACTTATCTTGTTTGAGGATGTCTGCTTGCCCCGGTTTGGGTTTGGGCACTAAATCTTTTTCTATTGCGAGATGAGGTTAGCGCCTTGGTGTGAGAGTGCATATAATTAACGGCATTCTTTTTTAAGTACACACATTTATTGCTCATGGTAACACACATGCGTGAACTTCAGAGGCACGTTATTTGTTTAGCTGATTAAATGGTTGGGTTTTTGAACACAAAAGTTGAAAGGAGAGGGCATTTGGAGTGAATAATCTGTGTGTGTATAATCTTGCCTTTTATATACAAAGACACTGTGTGCATAGTTGTTATTGCGTCTTAAAAGTGCAATTTCAAAGAGTTTTTTTTTATCAGTCCCCACACCACATTCCCCTTTATTCAACTAATCGATGAACAGGGCATGTCTTTGGTCTAGGCCCCCTACAACCCTGCTGATTTCCCAATAGGCTCTGTGCACAGCAACACGCTAGCTAGCTCACTGTGTGTCAAACATGGATCTATTCAAATAACTGGATAGGGTATTGCTGCTTAGAGCTGTCTTGAGTTGGATAAGTAGCCACTCATTGGTACTACAGCAAACATGGATCTATCAAATAACTGGATAGGTTATTGCTGCTTAGAGCTGTCTTGAGTTGGATAAGTAGCCACTCATTGGTACTACAGCAAAAAAATCCCTCCTGCCCAGAAAGGATTTTTCTCATAGAGTGTAATGTAATCAACAACTGCAACTGTTTGACTGACAGGGACTGTCAGGGACTGACAGGGCACCTACAGCTTTCACAAAAGTTGAATCTTGTCACAGTTTTCAGATCTATGGATCAAACCTGGACAACTGAGGGATTACACAGACATATTTTCAACTCATACTTTTTCTCAGCTCAAAATCCGTCTGTTGTCTTAAAATCCACTTTTTAGTCGTTAGCTACCGCTACACTCTATGTCTGCTGTAGCCAAGCTCAAGCTCTGATTGGTTAGAGTGGTCACATGGTATGACATGAATGACCATGTGGGCGATGCAAACAAGCCCAACTGTTGTGAATGAGCCGCAGGTTTAGAACACGGTTCAGAAGCTCCTGGAAGCATAAACATATATAATATAGTTTGTAGTTTATTTGTTATTCTCTTGCCTCCTTCGCCGCTGCTCCGCTCGCTCTCATCGCTCGCTCTCATCGCTCGCTCTCATCGCTCGCTCTCATCGCTCGCTCTCATCGCTCGCTCTCATCGCTCGCTCTCATCGCTCGCTCTCATCGCTCGCTCTCATCGCTCGCTCTCATCGCTCGCTCTCATCGCTCGCTCTCATCGCTCGCTCTCATCGCTCGCTCTCATCGCTCGCTCTCATCGCTCGCTCTCATCGCTCGCTCTCATCGCTCGCTCTCATCGCTCGCTCTCATCGCTCGCTCTCATCGCGCTAAGTCTTACGGACGGTAGCTTGGTCAATGGGCCGGGCAGGACCAGATGTACCTAGCCGCTAAACTAGGCTAAAAAGGTTAAACTAGCCACATGCACCATTGAGCACGGCCCATTGACTTAAATGGGCGGCCATGTTTAGGCCCTGGGGCTTGGTCTCAAAGCTAACAGTCACTTACACAAACATAAAATAAATAACCCCTTAAAATTCAAATGAATGAAAATAAACACTACCTAATTATTTGTATATGTAAAATAGTTCAGTTTGTGTTGTTGATTTAATATTTATTATACCTGAAAATTAGCCTTAGCGTTAGCATTGAGACACAAACATCTCTCTTACTAAACAGAAGTGTCCTCTGGGGAAGTATTCATTTTATTTGTGTAGTTTTTAACATGTTGTCAGTGACCTCCACCCGCAGCTCCCTGTCCACTGCCTTATCTTTAAATATTTATTCTCCACCCGCACTCCCTGTCCACTGCCTTATCTTTAAATATTTATTCCTTTTAGCGTGACTCTGCAAAAACATCATAGAGATAAACTTGGACAGGAAGTAGTGACACTAACAGTGTGATTCCCGGGCGGGAGACTATTTGGACAATAAAGTTGACCTCTATTACTATTCCTCTCCTCTTATCCCCTCTTGTACTTTATACGTGACATATAAAAACATATCATAGTTTGTTTTCCTCCCAGTATCTACCCGCTCCCTCTCTCCGTAGTGCACTGCTGTTTGCCTATCACTCCAGCAGACACACCACTTTCCTCCATTCTTACCACCCTCAATAGACCCTTTTCTGGCTATTACAACCCCCCCTCAACCCCACCACAGACACACCAGTGGTCTGTTCTCGAGGGGTGAAGAAGAAGTGGCCCTGGGAATTATGGGAAATCACTATCTGAACCAGCATCGACAAGCCAAGGCCAAGCGGGTAAACTATGGAAGTAAATTACGCCAGGCGGAGAACTGTAAAATGCACTGCAGCCAACCGAGTGCTATCAGAACAGAGCAGCTTGTGGCCACTGATAATGTGAGCATGGTTAATAGGCGACATAACAGCAGTTTGGGCTAGTTTAAAGGGCCTGTATCCAAATACTTTTTTCATATATTTGAGCAAACTTTGTCTTGCCTCAGTACAGCCATATTGTATAAGCAGCTCTTGAGGTCAAAATAAGTCTGCTGCGTGCTGTCTCCATCTAATTAGAAAGTGTTTTATGGTTTGCGGTTAGCATGCTAGTTGTTGCTAGCGTTACTGTGACGGCAAAACTGAAAAGCGTTTATAAACTCATCAAGTAGTGGCAATTCATTTCTATTATCTATAATCTATTCAAGAAAAACATATTTTGCTTAATCACATTTTAAAGCCACAGTATGTAACATGACTAGTTACTTTTTAAAATGTAATATGTTAAACTACTTAGTTACTGCCTCAATAAAGTAACTTAATTTATACAGGATTACATTTTTTGCAGTCTTGTATAAATGAATCAAATATGCTTTTCTGTTTGGTTAAAGACATTTAAATAGAAGTAAACAAGAAATGAGTTGTTTAAATTGTCATAAATGTCATCACACCAACTATAGAAAGAGTCACGTCTGCACAGCACTGATACAAGCTGCTTCTCTCTGCCTTTGAGGTGGCTGTCTGATGGCAAAAGTCAGGCCTACAGGTAATTAAGTAACTAAGGATTTTTTCAGTAACTGTTATTTAATTGCAGGTATTTTCACAGTTTTTTAAAATTGTAATCCAATTACAGTAATTACCTATGTCCATGGAGAATGTCCTGAAGTATGTTTTTAACTTTATATTTCCATGGAATCATGCGGGTGACATGCCACATCCAGACAGGGACATACTGTACCTTTAAACTGTCCATATTAATGACATTCTTGTCACACATTACACGTCTGTTTTTACTTGTTGCACTCCTCTCCACTTGTAGCTTGTATTGACCATTTTATACATTTGACCTTTCTCTTATTAATAATCGAGCATAGGCCACAGTGATGCATCCATTCCTGTAAACTGTGATATTATTTATGTGTTAGTCCTGCCTGCGCCCTGTACACAATACTCACTGTATTTATATTTATAAGGTAATCTGGATTTCTGGTCAGAGCTTGGCAGGGACATAAGGTTACTGTTGTTTTTTTTTCCCTGGGTGTCGTGCACTCTGCAGAACAATGCTTGTACTGAGTTTTTTTGTTTAGAAGAATGTCTGGCCTCTCACAGTAGAGGCTAGCTATTTGTCACGGTTTAAAAGGTAGTCCAAGCCTCCTCAGGTAGATTACTGTTATTTGGTGGTAATTAGCAGTCCTGCTGGTTTTATTCTATTTAGAACAAATAAGGCTAATAAGGCTCCTATAGATACTTCCAGGTCAATTTAAAATAAAATGTGGATTGAATACCATGAAAATACTGAAGTAATTACATTAGATTCACTTAAGGCTTAAAGGGGCACTGTGCAACTTTTCTGGAATAGGGTTTGACACCTGCTTGTCTCCATGGAGATGCTCCACAGTATGGCATTTACCTTATCCTATCCTGCATTTATTGATTACAGGTATTTCTATGGCTACAACAGTATCTACCTGAAAAACATGCATTCTTTGGGCGATTGTCTCCGTGGAGATACTGTGGAACACTATCGGCAGAGCAATAACATCTTCATAGACACAAGCAGCTGGTGGACACTTCACCAGAAAAGTTTCATAGTGTACCTTTAAATAATTAATGACAACAATGCTAATGGCCTTCCTAGTTTGAGAATGAAGAAACATGAATGGAGAACAGGGTTTTCTAATTTGTCTGTCTGTTGTTGTGGTTATGTGGTATTTAGCCAAGCAATTTTATATAGATATTACAAATCACAAAGTTTTTTAAAGAGTGCTTGTGTCTGCTATATAGTTATAATCTACGACACCAGTGGATCATTATGTTATAATTTGGACATTTTCAATCACAATATTCATCTAAAACAACTTAATAAAAGAGTCCGCTGACTTCTGCATTAGAAAACTGCAGTGCAATGGGAGCGATGACCGGTGTCGATGAAAACGGGGATAGATCGGAGCAATGGCGTCTTGAATACAGGAGTATAAAGATTACAAACATGCATAAACCATCCTAAATCAAGAGGGTATACGAGAAGAGGAAACCACTTGAACATGGTTAAAAGCTCCAAAAAGTCAATTTTGCACAATAGGTCCGCTTTAACAGCATGTGATTCGTAAATATTTGTTGTGATCCTTTTGCATATGAGTGTCCCTCTTCACTCTCGTATGCCACACTTCATAGCGCAACTAGGCTTCAGCCCATCTATACAGTATAAACAACAATAGCCCTTAACCGCTTCAAATGCAAAGCTAAACGATTCTAATGCTTCCTTCATTTGCTTGTAAAGTTGTATTTAAAGGCACCGGCACATTAGCTCGGCATGTTTTGTAAAGTGGAGGCATTGTCTTAATGTCTGTATAATTCTGTTAACATGCACTGTAATGTACTTTTTATAGCCCACCAAATTAACTTACTATACCAGCAGTCTGTTACCAAGCAACCGTAGTAACATCACAACACAAAACCGCGTACATGATTGCACATAATACAGGCCCAGTTCTATGGGGTACGAACGACGAATAGTTTTGAATGGATTAAGTTAAACAGAGGGGCTTAAACATCGTAGTGGTGAAGAGGAGGAGATGGGGAGGCTGAGGGGGCTTTTGGTTACGCTGCGGTCTGTGGAAATGGGGAGGAGATAGTGCGGTTGGCTTCAGAGGTGATTGGTTGAAAGGCAAGGGTAGAAGACTGTGATTGGCTGACATCTGAAAATACAGGATAATTATCTTTCTAGAGTTTGCATGTTACCTGCTCACGATGAATGCACAGCTGCTGATCGAGACGTGTTTGATATTTGTGGTGAGCTGTACGGTCCAAGCGCTGCTGAAGCCGATATAAAGGTAAAATAAATAATAACAGGTAAACTACAGCTGCAGGCCATGTAAACACAGCTCCGGTGGCTGGAGCGAGAGGCAGAGGTGAGCTGGGCCGATCAGCCTCTGACACGTCTCTGAACACATCATCGCACACAGGAGAGCCAGAAACATTTTGTGGCAAAGTGGCAGACGTTAAACAAAGCAGTGCTAACATTAACAGTGCAAATACTTTGCTAGCTCTATGATGTTTTGGGAGTTCAAAAACGTGCATATGAAAAAATAGTGGGCCCATGTTCCTCGTACAGTGTGAGCAGGTCACCGTGTACGACATTGCTCCATACACACTCCCGTCGTGAGCTTTGTTTGAGTTTCAATCACACAGTGTGAGTTTGGGAACGATTTGGAACGTTTTAAAATTGTACGAAATCTCCCATAGAGCTGTAGAGAGATCTCTGGCCTCCACCTGAAATTATGGCATCATCAAATTCTAGAGCGTGAACACAGTATGAAGTTTACAAAAGGGTTATCAAAAGTATGAAAAATCAGATTCTAATTGATAATAAAACTAGTATCGAAACTGGATATTAATTTGAGCAAGTTTTGATACTATAAAATCCCATTCACAGGACAGAAATGAACCTTTCCTAAATAGCTTTAGAATGATCTTGAGCTGTAACAGAACCTACCTGGGCAACTGAGGGATTACACAGATAAGGCTGCATATTAATATAAAAGTAAGTAAGTAAGAGTGTTTTATTATCATCGTGGTATCGGAATCGGTATTGAGTATCGAGTCTATTCCTTAGTATTGGGCTGGAGTTTGAAACTGTAGTATCGTGACAGCACTAGTTTACAATATATATCCTGTCATGATCACTTCCACTTGGGACACGTTTCTAAAACCAATCATACCGCACCTGGCAGTTACATGTGTCAGAGCAGGGCTCCTCTTCCGCTGCGTTGACGGACAAGCTGACAGTCGATCTCTCACTTGGCCACCAGGCGTAAACCAATCAGAAACATGCCCGACAGATGCTCACCAAACAGACAGAGGTAGAATTTCCTCGGGGACTGAAATAAAAGCAAAGAATTACGGCGGATAGCACAGTTGAGCGGCTCTCTGCAGATGTACGAGAGAGTTGGTGAGTCATGAAAAAGGGATGGCATTTTGGGGAGTGTTTTAACTGAAATGTCACCGACTTGTTTAACTCAGAATAACCTCCCGATGTATGTTAATCTCCAGTGGGGTTGTAGACAGGACCGCAACAGTGCAGTAGCAGAGTGGTTAGTATTTTGTCTAAGTTTGCTGGTTTAACTTCAAGATTGTTTTGGGTTTTGGTGGGGAGTTTGCACGTTCTCCCCGTGTCTGGGTAGGTTCCCTTTTCAACTTAAATATGCACAAAAGGCTAATTCTATACCCACCATGAACCGATCGCTCAAGATCTGGAGAAGGTTCCCATAATGTTTTTCGAGTGGCATTGAAGGATGGGTCGAATGCAGAAGAAAGATTTCCCTACTTAACAATATATATAAGTATAAATCACAGTTAACTTTAAACAAATTGAGTCATGCAATGTTCCTTGTTCCTCTAATGTAAAAAATCAGTAACCTTCAAATTATCCATTCAAGAAAAATAAAAATACAAATCTTTTATAAAGCAACACCAAGCAAAAATGTGAAGATGCACTACGTTTGTCCTGGTAGACGGTCCGCAACCTGCTTCTCTCCATGGAGATGTTATTGCCTGGAAAGTTCCACAGTGAGCCATTAAAGGTCATCTATTGCGCAAAATTGACTCTGGTGAGCTTTAAGCCATGTTACAATGCTGTTACCTCATCAAAAACATACCTGGAGTTGTGTTTGTTTCACCCACACATGTTTGAGTAATCCCGGTTTATTAGCTCAAAATGCTCTGTTTCACCTTGTGATGACATGAAGCAGTCACTTTCAAGTTAACAGCTCCTTTTACCTTTTGTTCAGTAGAGACGGGAAATTCCAGGACTGAACTTATCTAAATGATTATATTGAAGGTGGAGCATTTCCTGTATTACCAAGTGACATCACACAGTGGAACAGTGTTTTCAGTTTGAGAAAAGAACAAAGCCTACATATGCAGGATTTGTGTGTTAAACATGTGAGAATGAAACCAAACAAGTTACAGGTCAGATCTGTGGAGAGACGACCCGCTCAGAGTAAGAATGAGTTGATTTTCAAGATCAACAAAACAGATATGCATAATGTCATACTGTGGAACATTCCAGGAAAATCAATAACATATCCATGAAGACAAGCAAGCAACCAGCAAAGTTCACTTTTAAAGCTACACCCAGAGCACACAAAATGGTCTCAAGACTGCACTACTCATAGCACTGAAAAAAAAAACAAACCAGGTAGCTCATTTTCCTCACCCCAGCGCATGTTATTTCGCCCATAGGTGGTGTTCATGCCATGATCTTAGCCCGCGGGGTGTACTTAGACAGGCCCCAGGATCACTCTGCGGATAGTCCTGTCCCCTGTAATTACTAATGGAGCCATCATAGACACATCCTTATATGGGCGTTTGACTGTGTGTAAACAACAGGAGCTGAGTCATAGCGAAGTCGCTCATGCAGATACGATGGGTTTTAAATTGAAATTTGAGTTAGTAAGCATGGTTAGTTATTCGGCCATTTTATCCATTCTTCCATAGCATAACTAGCACAGAGGATTGACCATTTTCAGGGATTTCCACCGTTAACCATAATGTTGTTTTCTCATCAAAAACATGGGCCTAGCTGCAGTTGTGTTTTGTTTCATTTGTACATGTTTGAATGGTGTTTCAGAAGTGCTCTATGTTTTTAAAGTCCATTCACATTTACCTGTCTCATTCTCAGTAAAGCTAGCAGCTACTGTTTATAGCTTCATTTGAACTGCTTCACTGAAAACAAAGCTGAATTATTTTAGGACTATACTTTCTATACATATATTAATTTAAATTATAAAATGTGAAATACTGCTTTAATAAAAATGTTGTATGGCGTAGGCTACACTTAAATGTTTCTTACTACCGAGAGAAAGAATTGACTTCTGCAGTAGTTTGGTCTCACCAAGTGTTAGCATAGTACACTTGTTTTGAGTTATGCAGATTAGCCACATGCTTCACAGAACACAAAGTGAGACTGTGTGGTGTTAAAATTACTGCGAGAACCAAGTGCGCTAAATGATAAACTTACTTCACTCTAAGGGAAAAAAATGTTTTGCTATTTATCTGTGTTGGCAATGAGCTCAAATTAGAAGCAAATCAATATATCAACTAAAACTCAAGTAAAAAACGTATTTGAATCACTCTTTTGATCAGAATATCAAGATAAAAACATTTCTGACAACTTTGAAATGAAAATCGTCTGGTTGGCCGCAGTGCCCAGCCTGGTTAGCCTGGACACGGGGTAAATGCCAAATTAAATGTAGCGATTTACCCCAAAGGTTCCTGATCAAAGACTGTTCAGCCCAGATCTGTCTGAAGATGTTAGCATACACAAGCTAAAAACGGCTTAACCTGCACTTACGTGAAATCTATGTCAACACATTTTGATGTTAATATTACTTAAATACAGATTAGGTACGGAAGAACGTGTATATAGAGCTTCAGGCCAAAATGTTCAGCTACCTTCCTTATCCATCAGCTAATAATAGATGTATAGGCTAGCTAAAATTTACACAATGGGTCTATATTATAAATCAGAGGAACACGCTTTACCATCTTTGCGACTATTCACCTTATTCCGGAAGTTGCCGTGGGCGCCGCCGTCGTCATTCGGGTTGTATTATTTTGTATATTGCCAATCTTGACAGCAAATATGTTATATGGAGACTACAAAGCTGTTTTAAAGCCTCCCAGAGAATCGCGGCAGTGTTGACTTTTTAGGGCACATGAACATAGAACATTTTAAACAAATCAACCTACTTTATGTTAGATTTTAGCAGCAAAACTTTTCGGCGGGGCGGAATAAGGTCAATAGATTCTATTTCTGTATTACCTGATTTTGTGTTTAGATTATTTTGTAATTTGTTTTTGTTTTTCCTGATCAATTACAATTTCTAACCTATGTATCCTATAATTCTGTATGTCTGTCTTATAATAGATGTAGCAAATCATTACAAACTACCTGCATGACACCTTTGTAGAATTTAGAATAAAGCCAATATAGGAACCGCAAACGAACAGCATACGCATTTCTCCCTTGTTCAAAAAAGTTGAAAGCTAAGTGACATTTGAAACAACTGTCCTAACTTACCTAACGGTCCAATCACAGCCGCTAATTTGTACCACGTGCCTCTCAAATGCTCAAATTTCCGTATAATTCAGAACAAAATATGTAACATCTTTTACCTCAGATATATAAGAGTTTAGTGCTTTGCCATGTTTGTTTTGACAGAAACGGACCATGTGTTTCTCTGATTGGTTAATCCACCTGTCAATCACTCCCAAATGAAATCAGAGACAGGATACTGTTCCAGAGTCAAATTAGTATTGTCAAAGCGTGTGGTTTTGGCTGGCCAGGCTACATAGTTTTTATTCAAGAGCTTATATTTATATCCCTCTGTACAAACCAAGCTAACGTTCTCTACCCACTCACTCACAGCAAAACATGTAGGCTAGTAGCTTACCTTTGCTTATTTTGATCTAAACCGGATAGCTAATTAGTCCCAATCTTGTAATTTGTAGCTTGTTGACATTGCTAGCTTAATCGTCAGCGCAATTAAACAGTGAGCCCCTTGCTAATGTCCCCACCCACTTATTGACAGCCCAAACATGTTAACCCGGTTTCCAATTACACTAGCTCTTGTTTTGTTTTTTGTTTTTTTTGTGATTCATTTCAAACACATGCATAAAATTAGCATGATGTTTGCTAGCTCCCTGGAAGTGCACCATCGCTAACAAGGCTAAACATATGAGTCAGAAGAGCCGTTCACACAATAGCCGGAAAAGTGATTCTTTCAAGTAATCCGCTTTGGCGTTTTTCCTGAATATTCCGAGTTTGTATAGAGAATCAATGTTTAGAGAGGAGAAGTGGATTTGCGCACACCTATTGGATTACATTACGTTTGCTTGTTAAAAGGAACAGTGATATTTTCAGTGGAGTTTTCCGGAGTGCTGGGTGAATGAGCTTCGTGTTGTCAGCTGCTGTAGTACACGTTGTGGAGGGCTCTCGTGGGAGTTGGCTATTGAATCGGACACATCTATTTCCATATCATTGAAGCTCCACATAGCACTTCCATTGACTGAAGGCGTCCATACGTAATAGAGGAAGAGGAAGCACAGCGCTAGAGACATGCTACACTAGTTGTTGTTTGAGTCTAGCCATTTGTGGAAGAGTAGACCTTGAAATTACGTTTTGACAGATTTTTTTGTTTTAGTTGATGTTTGAAAAGAGGTTTTGTTGGTATGTTCTCAGACCTGTGGTAAGACTTATCCAAAAAGTGATAGGTAGGATTTTTTTTTAATATATAGAACTTTTAAAATACTACGTGGGCTTATGTCAACAGAATGTTCTAGATTTCATAATGAAGTTGACTGGAAATAAAGTACCTTAACCATAGACTGTATAAAGAAGTGGACTAAGTCAGTGTGACGTCACCTGTAGCGTTTGGCTACAGATGAAGCTCATCGAATTCACCTGTTGCTGATTTGTCTGTTATTAATGTTCATATCTTAAGTTACGGACACAATAGCGAAATAAAAATACCAGGATCACGTAGAGCGGGTTAATACGAACATTTTAAGACCAAAAATCGAGCCTGACAGCAGCAGTTACAGAGAGAGGGGCCACAGTTTTCTAATGTAAACTGACTTGATGGAGCCGGAGGCGCGCCCATGATCACTTCCTGTTTGGAACACGGCGGTTAGCGGGTTAGCTACGTCCATTTATATATACAGTCTACGACCTTAACATATTTTCAATGATTGACTGATATTAGATCTATCTGTTAATGGTTTTAAGCAACAATTTTGAATTTTGACGCTAGAAATGTCAGTTTTGTTGCTTTTCTAATACAAAGCAAGGGAAGAATATGTCAGACTTGTATTTGAGCTTCACAAAAAGTATAATTTGTGGTTATGTAGGCCTATGTAATATAACGGTAGATGAAATGAAAAGTATTTGGCGTTAGATCATCCCATCAGACCAAGTGCATATTGTCGTTGGGCATATGAATATGTTGCGTTAGAGTGCATGGTCGGAGGGGCAGATGGCACAGATTGGAAACCTTGGTAATGCTCTGTAAAGCTTTCTTCACCTTTGTAGCCTATATCCATATTCAGCTTCCTGTTATATGCAACATTTGGAGCACTTTTTCCCATTCAAATGATATAATATTTAGATTCAAATTGCCAATCGCTATGGCAAGTAGTAATTTTGAAACATCCTGAAACCCATGGATAGGTGCAAAGATATACCAAATTGCTAATGCCCACTTTAGCCTCCTCCAGTCTTCCAGTGGAGTGAGCTAATCCCTTCGGCGCTCGCGGCTACTTTTAAAGATAATCTATAAAACGGCTGGTGCTGCTCCTTCAATAATTTTAGCAAAGAGCTTTTGATTTGGAAGGTCTGGTCCTGTCAATGGAGGTTAATGACTACCTGGGCTACGTTTAAAAAGTGGGTATTTTATTTTGATGGGGTATTAACATATTTAGATCACCACGTTACCTTTTATTGTTTTGAAAATGCTATACTCGCCGAAAGCAACGTATTAACGTGTTTTATAAGTTTCACTGTTGTTTCTGACGTTCTGAATCCCCCTTCCTTTGCTCTCCACGCTAAGTCACTACCCCTTCAGAGCGCTATCACAACACAATCAGCTTGCTTCCCGCTGATGGAACTACTGCACATCGCATCAGGTTTGTGAAGTTGTTGTGTACAGTTTTGTATCGTGCTTTTGTATATTTATAGGGAATGACGTAGGCTTATGGGCATCGGGCAGAATCTTACATCTAACCTTGGAGGGTTCAAATAGCGCCCGGGAGAGATCACTAAATTACTGAAACATGCATGGATGACATCTAAAACATCTTGAGGCATGTTTTTGAAAAAAAAAAAAAATGTGCATAATAACCCCTCTTTAAAAAGATCAAATTGACACGTGCATAAAAGTTTAATCATAACCTGACAAGGGACGGTGTAAACACGTCCTAGTCACTAAACGTGCCTAAGCGGAGCAGAGCGCGGCATTAAGAGTCACCGCCTTACATGACCCGCTAAATGTCAAGGGCGGATTTAGCTTAGCGCTGTAAAAGGGCTTTGATAGCGCTGATTTGAATGTAATTTGTTAGCATTACTCAGTCTGTATAAGCAGATAATGTATTCTTTAATCAAGTGGGTTTTGCACCACTTATTTCCATTCTGGGTTTCAGCACTAGCCTATGTATACAGTGAGTCATTTGTGGAGAGCAGTATTGTAGTAATGGTGTTTTGGACTGGACCCAATTTGCAAGCTATTTATGAGCTTGCTTGCGTTCATGTTTTTTCTTCTCTTTTTTTCACTACAGTCTTTACCGTGTCTGTGACTGGACTTTACCTTATCTTGACTAACAGTAACTCTAAAATGGGGTTTCCGCAAATATGAGTACTATGGCAAAACTTATCACAATTTCCTCACAGCAAAGATCAAAATGTTTTACCAGTCAAATTTTCTTCCCTATGTAAGGCCTGTCTGTGTCCACAGATACGAGGTAAACATGTTCTAATCAAATACGGCTTCAACCGGTAACAATTGTAATGCTGATTTATTCTTAATTACAAAAACGTTGTACATGATGGCCAAGTTGTTTATGCTGTAATTTGGTGTTTTGGTTCTCAAGATGATTATCCAATCAGAAAGCAGAATGAGTCTCTCCTTTGTGTTGCCAGTTTCACTGCTGAAGTCCAGTTGGTTTAAACCTAAAAGGACACTCTCTGATCTGAATCCTCACTACCTAAACCCCAGCTCAAGATGATATCCAATCAGAAAGCAGAATGAGTCTCTCCTTTGTGTTGCCAGTTTCACTGCTGAAGTCCAGTTGGTTTAAACCTAAAAGGACACTCTCTATCTGAATCCTCACTACCTAAACCCCAGCACCTGCAGTGAGTGAGTGAATTCTGAAGGTTCTGAGCTTTCACATGAGACATGGCCTGTTCGTATACTGTAAAAAACTTGTTTGTATACTCTATCTGTAGGTTTAGGCACTGGCAAACAACTAAAGCCTGAGCACTAGGAGGAGTGGGTGGGAAGAAGACGCCATGTGTCTATGTTGGATCATAGAGCTGCGTTAAACAGAAAAGTATTGACTCCCAAGACAACAGTCCATTCAAATCAAGAGATTACAATGTACACTTTGTTATATATTTAGAGTTTTCATCAATATATTCCTAAGTTTTCCCATGTCTTTCAGAAGTCATGTATGTTAGATTGCATGCAGTAGTATTCTTTGGGCAGATGTCGTTCTGCCTAGAAATCAAAGTTGAATTTTGCGTATTACTACTGTACATTATTACATCTTAACTGGATTTGAGGAAAGGGGCGATCAGCACTATGCAAAATATTCTCAAATCATCAGAATATCTGCTTTGGTGCTGATGAGGCTCACTCAGATTTAACGTTCCACACTGCACACTGCATTCTAATCCCTGCGCACAGCCAAGTTTCATCTGCGAGGAAGTAGTGGCGCTGACCTCATACTAATGCAAAATCTATATTACTTCTCTACTTTCTTGGAAGAGCACTTTATTCGACCCAGTGATAAAAGATACACAGTTTTGAGTCTTGAGGGAAAACAGAATGAACAGTTTGCCCCGCCCACTTAGTCCCTTCATTCACTCTGATGTTGAACCATGACAGAGAACAACTGTCTGGGATTGTCACTGGCAGTTGTTTAATGTCTGTTCCTGGCAGTTGCCTCTTTACAGTTCTCATTCACTAAAACGACTTTTAACATTTATCCATTCATCCATTTTCTTCCACTTTACCCGGGGCCGGGTCGTGGAGGCAGCAGTCTGAGCAGGGAGGCCCAGACTTGCCTTTCCACACACACTTCATCCAGCTCTTCCGGGGGGATCCTGAGGTCTTCCCAGGCCAGCCGAAAGATATAAGCCTCTTTTCCACTGGCACGGGTCGCTTGGGGCCGCCTTGGAGCGGGTCTGTTTGGTGCGGGTCCCTCCAGCCAAGTTGTGTTTCCATGCCCCGAGCACGGCTCCGGGTCCAGGGGCAGGGCTCCGCTCCATGAAACACTGACGTCACCCAAACATTACAAAAGTTTTCTTAATAAAATCTAATTCATATTTGAATTATACTTAGGCCGACATAAGACCGATTTCAGCTATACATAAAAAGGCGTTTAGTTTGTGGCACTGTGAGACGTGGCTAAAGCTAGCGTAAACACAAAACTTCTTCCTGTTTATCGTCAGCTTTTTCTGCATTTATTTCACTTCTCTGCACCTCTACACTGCGTTTAACCTCCCTTTATGAAATGCATTGGGTTTGGCTCATGTTAGATGCATTACACACTGGAAACATTATATTTTCAATCTTTAAACGCGAGTGCCGTGCATCGATAAACAGGAAACAGCTGTTGCATAAAATGTGTTTTTCTGAACTAGAAGAAATAGAACTAAGGTATTGCACTTCTATGGGTAATTAAATGCTAACACATAATATATTTAGATCACCATGTTACGTTTGTTGTTTTGAAAGTCCTATATTTGTCGAAAACAACGTATTAACATGTTTATTAACTTAAGTTAGCACTGTCACATTACAATCGGCATGCATTTCACTAATGAAACTACTGCACATCGCATTAGGTTTGTGAAGTTGTAGTGTATTGTTGTGTATCATGCTTTTGTATATTTATGGAAAATTGCTGTGCTGGAGCACGGTGACGATGACTGAGTCTTGCACAGAATCTTACAGCTGGATGACATTTGAAACCACATTTTTGAGGGAACAACATTATAGTATGGTAGAAAGCTCCAAAAAATCGATTTTGCATAATATCCCCTTTAAAGAGATGCTATTGTAGTACTAGTAGTAGTAGTAGTAGTAGTAGTAGGCTAGTAATAGTACTAGGAATTAGAATTAGAAGCTACTTGGATGAGTGGTGAAACGTCCTCAACGTTTTAAAAATGGCTATCCAGTTGACAGAATTCAGTTTTCTTTTGCCATAATAGTAGTAGTAGTAATAGTAGTAGTAGTAGTAGTAGTAATTTCACTCAAGTATTTTTTTTCATAGTACAAGGCTTGAATGATGAAGATTTGAATGTGATGACTAGTGATGACACAATGTGAAAAAAATCTAAAATATACAAGTAGAGAACAGATGACAGATGGAAAAATAAGTTTGGCTTAAAGTGTTTGTTTTAAAGCCATCGAGGTCTCACAATTAGCTCAACGCACAAACACTCCTCACAGTAATCAAGACAATAAGAGTTGTTGAGGAAAATAGATTTTGACAAGTGGACTTTTCAGGCCGGCACACAGCACTCAATTAAGCCATGTCTCAAAAACAGATTGTGAAATACAAAATAACAATGCTTTTTTCTCACAGGACTGAGCTCTTTTGGAAGACATCTTTAATTACAATTTTTCTGACAAACAATGTGAAGATTTGCAATATATTTTTCAAATCAAGATGCAGTTCACAGTGTTAAACCTGTCTAGAAGCACTAGCATTGGGGGAACGCTGGGAAATTGTGTGCTTAGCTAATACAAGAACCTCATGCATTTCAGAATATCTCTATAAAGGTATAAAATATGGGAAACAGACTATTTGGCTTTCTGTTTGGATAATATATTGTCTAAATAACTTCATTAGGGCTGTAGTCGACTAAAGACATGTCCCGCTGATCAATTTGTCGACTAAAAAGGGGGCGTGGCAAAAGGTCTCAAAACTGTTACATATCTCTTTGCATCTGACCCAAAGTGCACTCACAAGACTACACCCGCACAGGACTTGCAAAAACAACTATTTACACAAAAAAAGTACTATGAAACATTGTATTTATATAAAAGACAAATTGAACTTGTGAATCATGAGTTGAATCTGCCTTTTTACATATGAACACCAAAAAATACCAAATCCTTAGCTAACTCACTCACTCACTAACTTCTCCTTTCTGCTGTTGTCTCATATAAATCCTTATAATCTAAATTAAATGCTACAAATTTTGTTCGACTAAGATACCATTGACCAATTAGTTGACTGACTTAAGGTCTACAGCCCTAAACATCATACTTCTACACTTGTTCTTTCCAGAGATGAAGGGGTTGCATTTATATGGTTGTTCCCTCCTTGGTGTAGTGGGGCTACCGAATGTCTCTACCCTCAGTCACCCCATTTCTCGCTACAATTGTCTTATCTGTCTTTGTCTTGTTTCTCCTAGGTGGATCTCCAGCAGAACCCCTGGGAGTGCGACTGCGGGGCCACCTCGCTGAAGCGCTGGCTGGAGGGGCTGAGTGCCGTGGTGGTGGTGGGTGAGGTGGTCTGCCATTCCCCAGAGAAGACCAAAGGCGTGGACCTCCGCTCGGTGTCCATGGAGCTCCTCTGCCCCGAGATGGAGGAACTGGAGGAGCAAGAAGACCAGACCCAACAGGAGGAGGGACAACTACCCACATCCACCACCCCGGAAAGAGGCATCTCCGTGGACTACTCCAGCGAGGTCCCCGGTCCCGTCAGCCCTTCCACGAAAGACTCCATCCCACTGTCTGTGCTCGTGCTAAGCCTTCTGGTTCTTTTCGTTTCGGCGTTCTTCGCAGCGGCCGCTCTAATGGCCTACGCGCTGAGACGTAGGGACAAGCTTCCGTTCCGTCGCCAAGGAGAAGTCGATCTTGCAGGGATCCAAATGGAATGCGGGATTTTCACTGAACAGACCCATCATCATCACCACCATCACGGAATACCAGAAACTCCCCCGCTACCTGCCACGGAACACAGCCACGTATACGACACCATCTTGCCACCAGAAGCTTCTACTCACATCTACAAGGAGGACCAGGACCCCGCGGTGAAGCAGAGAACGCTACAGCTAGAGGGCGCTAGCGAGATCGAAGGAGCATACCGTTCTGCTCCCGAAAAAGACAAGGAATGGTCCGTAGAGGCAGCGTCAGCCCCTATTAGCACCGTAACAGGTGCGGTGGGACCCCTCGCTGGTCTCCACGGAAACGGCATCCTTTGTCCGACCGTGATCGACAGCCAAGGCCCCACCCCTAAAGTGGAGCTGGTTGACTGCTTGTTCAGAATCCCCAACCCGGGCGGCTACGCTAGGCCACCCCCACGATACCCGCACCACCCGGACTCAACCGCGCAGGACGCCAGGGGTGAGCCAGCGCTGGTGGTGACGACTAGCAGCTCCACGGGGGGCAGTAGCGAGCACGTGGCGAGGCTGCGGACCAAGCCGGATTATATGGAAGTACTGGATCGCTCCTACCAGTTTTAACATGTCAATTTTAGGAGATTGAAAAGATTCGGATTAAGGAGGTAGTTTGCAATCCCACCTCTGGCATAGAATTGATCTTCCGGGACTTGAACAATCGCGCATAGAATCAAAGTGTGCAGGATTGTTGGGAATATACAACACTCAAAAAGGAAAATAGCCAAGTGCCTTATAGCAACGAGCAGCCAGCAGTGTGGTCAATGCTTATTTTTCTACGAATACAGATCTATTTATGTAAACAGAGGTTTGACTACGGAGCGGACGGGATGCCGGTGGGGAATCGGAGACGGAAAACAATCAAAGCAAGCAGAATAATTGCGTTCCCTGGATGAGCCAAAAATAAGAATACCCCAGTCAATATCGGACCTCTTTGTATGCACATCACTTTATTTCATCTCATACTGTTAGCCTGATTTGAGGTTTGACTTTGTTACCGGGATAGAGTTAGATAAGGGACTTTTTCAGACCACACAGGAATTATCAGTTGTTGTGAATATTTCCATTTTATTTGTTTGATAAGAACTTTTTTCCCCCCAGAAATGCGAGCGGAGGAGATACAGAGAGACTTCATGACAAAGGATGCCTTTTGGATTTTTTTTAATCAGCCAGACTTAACGGGGCCATCTCGACCCCACAATCCATCTTTTCTTTGTGGACAATGACACGCAGGTTATTGTATTGATTTTTAGGTATTTCTCGCAGGGGGAAATAGAAGGCAAAAAAAGAAGAAAAAAAAGGACAAAACCAGGACGGATAAAGGCTTTTACTTCTGAAAAAAGACACTTCTATCAACTATTATCTTTTATGGAGGTACCTTTTTATGCGTTCATCTCCTACCAATAGTAGAAGCAGTTGTGAATATATTTATTCATAGTTTTTTGCGTGTTGAAGCTCTCCTCTTATGGGATCATGTTATAATGTATAGGATGATTCTGCATCTGGTTCAGCCTTCTTACCGCCAACCCACGAAATACAATAAAGGGTGCTATGTAAAAAAAGTTTGCTATCCTTTCTTTGTAAGTTTTTATTTTGTATTTGACAGTTGTTAAAGACAGGTGTGTAGAGTAGCCAAAAATTGTTCTCAAGTAAGAGTAAAAAAGTATTTGGGAAAACTACTACTCAAGAGTAGCTTAAAGAGGAACTGTTGGGACGTAACATCTGATATTTATCATTTAGTTCATGTAATTGGAAGGACAAAACCTGAACTAATGCACAAAATCTGCAACTAAATCATATCCGAAGGAGCGCTGCAAGAAACACAAAGGTTGAAATAATTTCATGTCAACATAAAGCTTTTGTCACTTGCAGACTTACTCACAGTGGGAAAAGCAGAGGTGGGTAGTACTCAGTTACATTTACTTGAGTAACTTTTTATCGAAATTGTACTTTTCAGAAGTACTTTTCAGCAGCATACTTTTACTCCTGCTCGAGTAACGTCTTTATTGAAGTTACAGTACTCTTACTTGAGTAAAAGTTGTGGTTCCTTTTCCCTCTGTGAGTAAGTACAAGTGACAAAAGCTTTATGTGACAATATGAAATGGTTTGAATTTGTGTTTCTTGCACCGCTCCTTCAGATATGATTTAGTTTGTCTCATTTTTGTCTCAGTCCTTTTGAAAATACCACATTTTGTGCCTTATTTAATGTTTTCTCCTTCCAATTACATTATCCTTAAATTCTAATGCAGATGTTCAACAGTTACTCTTTAAGTTACTCTTACTTGAGTAGTACCTTTCCCAAATACTTTTTTACACTTGAGTATTTTCTTACTACTCTGTATTCTACTTGAGTAATATTATTTTGAAGTAACATTGCTCTTACTTATTAGTTACTTACTTAGTATAATTTTTGGATACTCTACCTACTTGCAGATTTACTCACAATGGAAAGGAGTAACCAAACCTTTACTCAAGTAAGAGTACTATTACATCGCTAAAAATATTACTATTATGTTAGTAGGAGTAAAAATATGCTGCTAGAAATGTGCAATTTCTTTAAAAAGTTACTCAAATAAATGTAACCCACCTCTGGTTATAAAGCAAAAATTTAAATATGAAAATTGTATTCGCCAGCCGCTTCTGAGTAAATGAAGTGGTGTGTGCTGCAGTGGTGAGAAAATGAACATTGTTTATGCTTGTTTGACGTTCCAAAAAAGAGGAAGAGACGGGACAGACAAGGCGACAGGAGCTTCATACATTTTAAACATTCCGACATTTGGGGCCACTCACTCTTTCAAGTCACCAGTGTTGGCTGTGATTAGACAATGTGAGCAGTGGTTTTAATCCTCCCCAGGCATGAGCTGAGAGACGGGACGGGAGAGGGGCTGCTGATAGGAGCCTGGCATAAGCAAAAGGCTAGAATTTATGTCGGGAGAAAGAAAACTGCAGCTAGCATTTCACTGTCGTGTTGGCATATGCCAGTGTGACAAGAATGAAAAGTTTTGTTTTTCGAAAAAGGTTTGGCAGCTAAAGAGACAGCAACAAAACATGGTGAGCACGCTGTTCTTGGTAGTGGGGAATTTCAAGTATATGCAAAAAGTTAACAATAAAATGAATCAACGTTTGGATCTTTTTACCTTTACATAATAGTTTGTCAAAAGTGTCCAAAAAAGTATCCAAAATCAGATACTAATCGATATTAAACTAATATCGAATCTAGATACTCATTTAAGCAGGTATAGATGCTAAAAAAGTCACATTCACAGGACAGAAATGAACCTTTCCTGAACAGCTTTAGAATGATCTTGAGCTGTATCAGAACAAGTATAAACAGCTTTAGATGATCTTGAGCTGTATCAGAACAAGTATAAGACACATAGACTAGTAAACGCCCATGGACCACTATGGAACTTACTGGAACAACTCAGGGATTACACAGATATAAGACACATGGAAGTATACAAGAAAGTACTACAATTTAATGTTGAAAATCACATTCTATTGACAAAATAAAACGTGTTAGCATTGTGGTATTGGAATCAATATTGGGTGTCGAGTCTATTCCTTAGTATCGAAATAGAGTTTAAACTTTTAGTATAGTGACAACACTATTATATATTACATATTTAGGGTTGTGTTTTGTTTCACGCATGTTTGCAAGAAATCTTGATTTTGACATTTTCATTCTTATAAGCAAATTAAATTAGGAAGGTACTCATCCATACACCTTGAATTAACGTTGCAGCTCTTGAAAAACCTTCAGCACAAAGCATCTGTCTGTTTGGGTTGTGGTAACAGTAGCCATGTATTTTCAAAGTACTTCACTAGCGACTCTTGCTGGCAAAAAAGATTAGACATAAAGAACCTAAATTGACAATTGCAATTTCCAAATTTGTTAAATAAAATTCATTTGGCATATGAATTTTGTTGGCAAATAGTAAATTATGATTTGAGTGAAGGGTCCGCTGCCAAATGTTTCACAGTACGGCATTTACCTTACCTTATTTCCATGGAGACAAGCAGGTAACACTTCCAGGCCAAGTTACAGATCAGATCTGTGGAGAGGTACATTTTTGAGTACTGTATTTTCCGGAGTATAAGTCGCACCCGCCAAAAATGCATAATAATGAAGAAAAAACATATATTTCACATATAAATCACATCTGAGTATAAGTCACACCCCCAGCCAAACTATGAAAAAAGTGCAACTTATAGTCCGGAAAATACTGTAATAAAAACACCTGCAGTACAATGCATGCAAAATGGAGCAGGTTTCATGCTATACTATGGAACTTTCCAGACAAAACACTAACATCTCCATGAATACATGCAAGTGGCGAACTTTCCACCGGAAAAGTTACGGAATGCAACTTTAATGTTATTTCTATCACACACTCAAAGGTGGGTGAAGTGCTTTGCCCAAAAACTCAATAACAATATGCAGTCCTGTTAGCTGGGGCTGTCTTTGTGGATTACTAACATTCCTAGAAGTAATAAGTAGTCGCCGACAACCTAAAAAGCAAGTATGTAGCAGTATTTTTGCTTGAGGACAAATCTCATTTCCCCCTCCTCTAGTTCCCAGAATTGTTCACTGTACCATATTATTTTAGTGACTGCTCAGCCTTTTGTTTTGGCAGCGTGACGTAGTATTGATTCGAGGGTGGAAAATATTTTTTTGCTCAAAGACGAGAAAAAGAGTATTGTCCAAAACAAGTCTTATTTTTTCTAATCGCTGTTTCCTATTATCACGCTAGGGGGGTTCTACATGCATGCCTATGGTGGAATGTTCAAAAGTTACTATGGTGACACTATGTGCACCTTAGCAAACACTGCCAAAAAAGTTTTTTTTAAGATAGAAGTCTGAAAACTTAAGAAAAATACAAAATGGATTTAAACAGCACATTTTCAGGAGCCTGTGATGAAAATGAGAGTTCATGGTCCTGTTTATGTGTTTATCTTTTTAACAAAAAATGTGAGAGTGACTAATTGAAAAACTGTTGCCTAATGCTAACAAGCGTGTGACTAATTTAATTTGAAAGGGGCTTATTTAACAGGACAAATCAGCTCATCTGTTGTAGTTCCAGCTAAGTCAGTTCTTTCTGGTCAGATTTTATTTAAGGAAAACTCAAATTAAATTCTATCTTGAGTAACAGAGCTTCAGACAGAGCAGTGCCTCCAGTGGCGTGCGGTCAGGGCAATCAAGGTAAGCAGTGCTTGTCCAATAAATCTAAAATCGCAAGTATAATTAAATACGAAATATATACAAATAATCACATTTGAAGTCACAATGTCCTTTAGTACACCCTACTGGCCACTGAGCAGACTGCATCAAGCACGGTTCCGCATGTCTTATTAACTTGTGTTGTCCTGTGCTACGGAGGCCACGCCACGCCACACTCTCTACGTGTGCGTTTACAACCAGAGAGCCAGACGGTTGTTTCAAAGGCTTGTCGTACCTACTGAGGAGCCGGCTCAAACATCGCTGAATAAACCTCATGCAGGAATCTGGAGGAATGACATTGGACATCTCCAATGTCCAATGTCATTGGAGGGGACGACAACAGCAGTGCTAACTTGATGATGTTAGTAACAGTTATTTAATCAAACAGTGAGCTAGATTCAGGGCTAGTTTGTGTGACATGGAGGATCTGGAGTGAGCAGTGGAGTGACGGCGGCTGGAGAGGAGCCCGTCTGCTTATGAAGCTACAGCGTTAAAGGACTATTACACGTGCGGAGGAAAATGCAGCTGTTCTGGACCTGCTCCGCTTCTGGGAAATACAGGACGTTCCTTCAGGAAAGATGTGGTTTTGATTTGCATCTGTGAGGTGAGTGTGAGCGCGCTGTTTAACGCAGGGCTGTGTTTAAGGGGACGTTTGTGACACATGAGGCTGTGTCATAAGTGCACCTGTCCAATATATATATACAGTGCAATATATGAAACTACTGGCCTTATTCGGCCCCGCCCCCTTTTGATACTAAATGCTGCTGTGCCGCTCTTTCTTTGCAGTGGCGCTTCCAGTTAAGTGGGAATCCTCAAATCAATGGAGAATTTGAACAGTTTCACAGCTAAAATATGATGTAAAGTAGGTTGATTTGTGTAGAAAGTTCAATGTTCATGTGACCAACAAGTCAACACTGAACCGAATCTGTGGGAGGCTTTAAAACGGCTCTGTAGTCCATATAAAACTTATTTACTGTCAAGATCCGACCTCATGCAAAACAGTACAACCCAAATGACGGTGGCGGCGCCCACGGCAACTTCCGGAATAAGTTGAATAGGTCTAGGCTTCTCCAATTTTACTATGCATTTAATGTCAGTAAAAATAAATATGGAAATTTACAGTGTCGTTTGTATAAAACTTGGCGTTATTAAATCGTTATCAACTAAATATTGATGTCCACCCCAAATTTGCTGGCTTACCTGTAAAAGTCTGAGTTCCTCTAGTTGGCGTCACCCCCCCCCAAGGGAACGTTGATGGCATCAGCTGCAAAGTGTCAATAGCTTTCTCCATGAACTCACAACAAAACATTTGCTTTACACATCGCCATATACACAGCTGCTAAAATGCATTGCACTGGTTCAACTCAATGTTTTACAAATATAGAAAGCTAGAATTAGCCCTCAACCATTTTTCTTTTATGTGTCTCCCGTTGCATCAGTATACATCCGTTCTCTGGTGTCTTGCACAACTTGAAAGCAAAATGCACTCTATCCTATATGTGCTAATTAATGGCATAGCAGAGCGCATAGAAACAAGCTCTTTAATGCAGTCTTTTCTACTCCGAGTACTATTTTGGTCGCCGCGGTTTCAAATGGTGAATTGTAATGGGGCATGAAGTGAATGGCCCTAGGTTGGTTTGTTCTAAAGTCATCGTAGAGAGAGGGAAATCAGCCTGCAGGCATAAACTAATAGTGTCGCATCCACCACATGAATGCATCAAATCAATGTGAGGGGAGCTGAGACAGGGGGCTTGTGAAGGGGCCGGTGGTACTGGTGGTACTGGCCCCGGGGCCCGGTCAGAACAGTAGCTCTCTCCCGGTCTCTGGTCCCTGGTGATGTTTAATGATTTGCTCTCCGCTGCTGGTTCTAAGAGACGTGGAAATGGCTGGGGAGTTAAATAGTCAAATGTTATGCTGTAAATTTGTTCAGACTATTCCGAAGTACGTTATGATTGTGAATTAACATCACAAACGAGTTTCAGAAAAAGTTTGGCACGTGTGAAGTTTTGGATAACACTTGATTAGACTTAACAAATCATGAACAAAGACTCGTAATGAACAAATGATTCAGGCATCGTATCTACGTACTAATAATAATTTCTTTTCGTTTATTTTTTGGAGCTTTCCATCATGTTGCAATGTTGTTCCCTCATCAAAAACATCCCTGAAGAGGTTTTATATGTCATCCATGTATGTTTTTGTGATATTCTAACCCTCCTTACGTTTAGCAGTTCGATCCTGTCCATATAAAGGCATAAAACAAAACAATTTACTACAACTTCACAAACCTGATGCGATGTGCAGCGGTAACATTAGCAGAATTCACGCCGATTGTGTCTGAACAGGAGTGACTTAGCGCGGAGAGCAAAGGGAGGAGGAGTCGGAGCGTCAGATACAAAACTGAAACTTATTAAACACGTTAATCCGTTGTTTTTGGGGAATACAGCATCTTCAAAACGATAAAAAGTTACATGGTGATCTAAATATGTTACATGTTAGAAATGAAAACCCCATAGAAGTGTAATACCCCCTCTTTAAGGCTAACTAAATGTAGTTATTGCGTATAGTGTTGCCGAGTTTTGAACCAGTGAGGCTTCTGTAGTTTGTAGCCAACCACATTAGCGATTTTCGTTTTGATCTTTGTCTTCTTTCCCGTGACCTCCTGTGGATAATGTACAGTACAGTTCATAGCTCGTAAAGACAGTACTGCAGTTACAGTATGACACTCCAAGGACTTTATGGACTTTAAATTTGTTTGCATTTTCCGTTGCTCTTTACATTTTCAGTCAGTGCTGCAACTTTTATGACCCTCTGAGGCTTCTGTAGTTTTACTTTGATTTATGTAGCTGCCATGTTTTGGGTCTGACTTTCAGTGTTTTTGGTTTGTTTGAACTTTTAACTTGAAATTTTGGCATATTTTGTTAGTTTGTTTTGACCCTCTAGAGTTGCTGTAGGGCATCTGTGACTTTGTTCTGAACGCCTGTGGTCGTGTGAGATGTTTTCACAGTTCGAGAGCTCGCATGTACGTACTCATGATGACCCCGAGTCTCTAGTGTTAGATGTGATCCTTCTAAACTTATGTAATAGACTTTCTCATAGCTATTAGCGCAGTAGCTCTTTGCAGTGACAGCAACTGGAACACTGTACCGATCAGGTGAAGCCGCTTCCTGGAGTAGGAGGGTGCCACGTCATGACATCAGCAGGTGGAACGGGGCATTTTGAGCACTTGATGAAGAGACAGACTGAATATAAAAGATTGCAGGTATGAATGAATCAAAATACAACTCAAGTTATGTTTTTATAAAGCAAACATTGCACAGTTAGTACGTTGTAGAAAGTCTATTTCGCATAATACGGACCTTTTAAATCCAGCACTTTAACACAACGAAGGCATGGCAGCTAGGGAAGTGTGTATGCTAGCAAACAGAATACACAATTCAGATTATTTTAAAGAGAATTCAACAAATCTACTACTTACAGAAGACATATTGCTTTTGTCTGCTATATAGTTGTAGTGTATGACACCCGTGGATCATTATGTTATAATTTGGACATTTTAATTCGCAATATTCATCGAAAACGACTTAATAAAAGAAACAAACGCGTTAGAAAACTGCGGTTCCAGTGGGAGCTGACATCGCCCTAAAAGTTGACACAACAAAGAGCTGCGCAGCTGTCGGCGCCTCCTATAGATAGCTGCACATCACAGCAGCGAGTAGTGGATTCTTTTCCCCCTTTGTATCAAAACGGGTGCTCCGTGCAGCCGAATTCTATGTGCAACACCGATTAACAAAATAAAATTGGAGAGTGAAGTAAGTACAGAGCGATGATGTCTTGAATACAGGAGAACAAAGATCACTCAAACATGTGTGAATCACTCTAAAAATGAGAAAGGAGGCAACTATAACATGGCTGAAAGCTCAAAGTCAGTTTTGCCTTTGGTCTCCTTTAAACACCACAACACGCCCCAGAATCACCCTGGAAACAACCTCCCCATCAACATGTGTGGACTCCGTCTGTGCTGCTGTCACTCAGGACGGCTCTTCATCCTGAGCTCTCCCATAAGGCTCCTCTCTACCCGGGTGCTGCCTGGGTGCACTACGCTGTGTGGAGGATGTGTATTATTTATCTCAAGAGGAGCGAAAAGGAGCCGGGAGAATTCGGCAGAATCGAGAAGATGGTGGATGGTTGAAGCGCCTCAGAAAATCCTCCGGGGGCGCACACATGGGACCATAGTTGGTGTATATGGAAATTGTGTGTTTTAAGAATAAGGTGTGTGCGTGTGTGTGTGTGTGTGAGACTTAATCCACTAAGCTGTTCAGTCACATCACATCAACCCCATTGTGTCTCCAAAGAAAGAAGTATAATTCCAAGGCAGTATAGAGCTAATAAACTTCTCATTTTTATGTGAATTTGACCCTCTGGGGTAGCCGTAGTTCAGGTTTGAGTTTTGCCTTGCCGTCACTCTTAAGGATCTAGAACAGGATCTTATTATACTTCCTTTGTCATTCCCCAATTTGAGTGGTTTACCGAATTTGCGTCGATCATGCTAGCCCGTTAGCTTGACTATATTTGAATTATTTTACTTGTCAGAATAAAAATGTTAGCTGTCAGTTGTAGCATTAGTTCGCTAATCATTTACGTTAAAAGACAGTGCAAAGACATTTACGTTTATTTTTAAAAACGATAGTGAGAAGGTTTCAGCGTGAGTCATCTGGACAATCGAGACGTTTCAGCTCCGATCAAGAAGCCTTTTTCAATTTGATGGTACTGGTTCGAGGCACTAGGATCTGGAAAAATGGAAAACCAGTACCATCAAAGTGAAAATAGCTTCTGTATGGGAGCTGAAACGTCTTGATTGCTGAAACGTTCTCTACTGGATGAATGAGGAAGTACACTGTCTCGCTTTAGATAAAAATATCATATCTGATGTAATCACCAAACTCATTTGTTTTTTGACCTTGTTAAGATACCGTCGATTGTGTTTTCATCATCTGTGGCTACGGTAATTATTCATTCAACCTAATACCTATTTTACTTTTCTATCCACCTAGAAATGCATTTTCATTTGTTGTGTAGAGCTAAACATTTGTAGTCTAGTCTGGTGCTACTGAACGCATTCAAAAACGCACTTGATGTATAAATCACCCTAGTTTTTGAGATGTTTTGACCCTCTTGGGCAGCTGTAGACTGAACTTTTACCCTCTCAGGTTGCTATAGTTGGACAATTGATCCTCGGTGGTAGAGTCTTTTACCGTTAAGAAACACAAACAGCAGATCTTTAAAGTCGTGACCCCCTCAGAAGAATTGCGTATAGAGTGTTCTGCTGCAACTGTTGTGTTTTTAAAAAGTTTTCTCGTCCACTTTTGACTCTCTGGGGTGGTTTGATGTGGTCATCGTTATCTTTTGATAAACTATTCAACCTCTCCCAGGCTATTTTAGTTGAATTTTGACCTTTTGAGTTTGTTACATTACACCAGAATTTAGTGTGGCTTCTGTTTAAATTGTGCTGACATTCAGATGTTGCTGTTGCAGTTTGACCCTTTTAGACTACCGTAGTTTGAGTTGCACTTCAGATAAAAGGCTACATAATCAAGTGTAGTTTCATTTTTAACCATGTGCGGATGCTTTAAACTCAGGCTTTACTTTTTGATGCTGTTGGTTGATTTTGAGCCACAGAGACTTCCAAACTTTTGTCACTGTCACGGTTCCCAGCGTGGACTGTTAATAATATTCTGTGTAGAGCTGTGCACCGAAATTTGGAACCGACAAAAAAGGTCTGGTAAGTGCTGGTACCGAAAAACCACTGTTTGTTCAGCGCCAACTTTCGGTCCCTTGACGTTAAATGCCCACGTCAATGAGCCAATACATACACAGCATCGATTTATCAGCAGTGCAGGGAACGAATGGCACAAACAGCACTCACGTTTTAACATAGTCCTACATGTGTCCAAACAAAGTGCAGTGTATCATCTTAACGGTAAAACAGAAGAGATGAAGAAACAGCGTGCAGAGTTCCATAGTATCCACACAAAAACACATCAAGTATGCAGAGCGGGGCCTTTACAGTGTCTCCATATAAATCCACATCCAGTCACAGTCTGCAGTGTCTGCGTCTGCTGAAGCCAAACAGATAATATGAACTAAACTCTGCCAAAAAAATTGCGTAACTCCCAAGTAAATGTGGTGTAGTAAATATCCAGTGTGGAGCGCATGTGCTAAAGATGCATCCAAGTGAGTCTGCGCAAATAGCGTAACTCCCAAGTAAATGTGGTGTAGTAAATATCCAGTGTGGAGCGCATGTGCTAAAGATGCATCCAAGTGAGTCTGCGCAAAGTTCACCATAAATTTGTAATTCAGGGATTAAAAAATCTTTTCTTAATAATATTAGCCATTAATTTACAGTTATAAATAATACAGGCACCGAATAAAGAACCGTTCAGGAACCGGTATCCAAAAGCAGGTGTCGTTAAAGTACTGCTATAGAAAAAAATCAAGCTCTAATTCTGTGTCGTGTTATTTATGGAGGTGGAGCGGCTAAGAGGTTCCGGAGACCACTAGGGCCCAGTGTTTCCCCGGAGTATAAAAGGCCGACTTCCCCCTCGTTCTCTCTCTCCACACTCCAACCTTCCGGTCTGTCTCACCACAGCCACCAATCTTTTTTTGTTTTTACCCCTCAGGCACTTCAACACCACACATACACAAAACACCATCTTACTGAGCCTCATTCACACACGCACCTACGGCACACGATCCACGTACACTGATAAACAGAAACCTGTTTATTACACTTTTAAATAAACACCTGCAAAAGAGTTCAGATTTTGCCGTTGTTATCCTCCCCTTTTTTGTTTTGGTCTTTTGAGCCAGAGCCATAACAGTCACTTTTAGGCTGCCGTATTGTTGAAGATTTTTTACGACTCGTGCAGGGGCGTGTCTAGGAAATGGCTAGAGGTGGCACAGGACACACCAGGAATCTAATTGGTCACCCCACATTATTACGTACAATTATTTATTCACCAAAATGCTGAAATGGAACTGTTCAAATGTGCTGTACGTGTAAATGTAAAAAACAGAACTAGTTTTTCCAAAGTTATTCCTTACTTACCTTATAAATTCAGAGCACCCTAGTTTATGAGCGCTTTTCACAGCTTTCAGAGACCAGAGCAAAGTTTTGTCGTCACAGTAAAAGCTAACAACAACTCCTGAAACAACTAGCTGTACTGCACACATAGAAAAAAATCAGGCAAGCTACAGGCCGTTTAAAGACTTGTGAAACGGGCGAGGACAATAATCAAACGTTGTGATGAATATTTGAATCTGATTGGTCGAAGCGTCGCAACAGCGGAACAAGCCGGAAACTCAAACTTTTGTTACATCGAGTTGAGAGAAAAGCAAAGCTGAAAGTGTGTAAGGGAGAGAGAGTGCACTTATATGTTTACTTATAGGAATGAGGTATAGTAAACATCTGGTTGAGTTTCTGCTTCACCTTCATTTCAACTCTATATTAGTTCATTTGATATTTAATCTTGACCCTCTCAGGCTGCCATTGTCTGAGTATAGTAGCGTGTTTTAACGTCTCTTCACTTCTTTTCATGCATGTGTGTATCTTCTGGTCTTAATCCTGTAAGCTCACTCGTGCCACATCACTGCTATTGTCTGCAGACAAAGACTCTCTGTTCAAACCACCAGCACTAATCACAGCATCCCTCTCTCTATCTCTCCTTCTTTCTATCTTTCCTCTCTCACGTTTCCTCCTTCTCTCTCTGTGCTCTCTATTCTCTCACTCTCTCATTTCCTCTCTGTCTGTGCTCTCGATCTCTCTTTTTTCCTCCTGTCTCGCGCTCTTCTCTTATCTCTCTTCCCTTCCATCTCTCTCTTCCTTATTGTTAAAAGTCAAATACTTCCTCCCTCCCTTCTCTTTTTGTCTTACCATCTTCTTTTTCCTTCTTCTTTTCCTCTTTCTCCCCTTACTCTCTCTGCCCCCTACCTCTCTCTATCCCCCCTTCTCCCTCTCTATTTCTCTGTCTTCCTCCTTCTCTCACTCTCTCTTCCTCCCTTCCTCCCCTCTCTATCTTCCTCCTTGTCGCTCTCTCTCTTCCTCCCTTCTCACCTTCTCTCCCTCTCTCTTCCTCCCTTCTCCCCCTCTCTATCTTCCTCCTTCTCTCCCTCTCTCTCTCTCTTCCTCCCTTTTCCTCCTCTATATCTTTGTCTTCCTCCTTCCCTCCCTCCGTCTCTTCCTCCCTTTCCCCCCTCTCCATCTCTGTCTTTCTCCTTCTCCTTCTCTCCCTCTCTCTCTTCCTCCCTTTCCCCCTCTGTCTTCTTCCTTCTCTCTTCCACCCATCTTCCCCTCTCTATCTCTGTCTTCCTCTTTCTCTCCCTCTCTTCACTGTCTGTCCTCCCCTCCTTTTCTCTATCACTCAAGTTCTCCATCCCCCTCTTTCTTGCTCTTTTTTTCTCTCACTCACCCCCGTCTCGCCTATCTCTCTCTCTCGCTCTTCTCCTTACATCGCATCCTTCGCCCTTTCCTTCTCTCACCCTCCCTCCCTTCCCTCTCTCGCCTCCCCTCCTTTGTCCTTCCCTCTTTCTCTCTCTCTCTCTTCCTTCTCTCCTTCGTTCATCCTTACTGGCACTGATATATCCTTCCTTGTGTGTTTTCCCGTATCTGACAGCTCTTCCATGGTTCATGTGTTTGGGTCCTGTCTGTGCCGTGTCCTGTCACCACCACTGCGAAAGAAAAAAAAAACAAACTTCATTTTTCCGAGGATGAAAGAGTCTTTAGACATCAAACGCCGCCGGGCCCATGTGGCTCAGATTGCCTTGCGCGCTTCCAACCCTACACCCTCTGACGGTTTTTTTTTTTTTATTATTTTTATTTTTTTCTCTGTGAAAAATTCTAAATAAAGACGTGGAGGGCTTAAATGGTGATGGCAGAACTTGGCGCAGCGCTGGACAATTAGCCTGATTAGAGCGCTGTCATTTAGCATATTGGAGTTAGCGTGAGCCGTGATTGGACCGTCCCTGCCTCTGCATCTGGTTTTGTCTGTCTGGAGGATTCAGGCAGATTTTTTCATGCATAAATATAGAAAAACGCCTTCTAGGTTTTGACATGGTTTGGATTTTGGAGAAATGAGTTTAGAAATGAGGGATGTCTGTGCTGTGGTCAAATGAAGAACGGGCAGATTGACTTGTGAGTTCAAAACCCAATTTTTGTTATCTGGATTATTTTGGGTAATCATTTGATCAATCATCAAAAACATACCTGGAGTTGTTTGAGTAATCCTGAAAACCCTGCAAAGCTCCAGCTGCTCTTTTCCACCTTGTGATGTCATATAGTGGTAAGTTCTCAAGTTAACAGCTACCTTTTATCTTTAGTTCAGTAGAAATTGGCAATTCCAGGGCTGAAATCATCCAAATGATTCTAGTGAAGGTGTGTGGAGTTTAAAACACAGTGAAGCACTTCCTACATCACCACATGACATCACAAAGTGGAACCGTGGAAGGCATTTTTATTACAAGCACTTTGTCTGACGCTGTGGTATTGACATGCTGTATCTTTGTGCTCTGATGTTACAGTGGGTCTGGGGCAGAGTCCATTATGTTGTGTCTAGTGTCTGTGTCTGTCTGTCTAACATAGCTCAGATTAAAGTCTCACTTGAATCACAGAGCTTCAGACAGAGCAATGCCTCCAGTTAGCGTCACCCCCCCAGCGAATGTTGATGACATCAGTCGCAAACAAAGTATTAATAGTGCACCTTAACGTTAAAAATGCAAAACTTTTTTTTCACAACTGTCAGGTAAATGTAATAAATAACTAACTGCACCTAAATGATCCAAATTGAAATTGAAAAGAATTTACCAGATTAAACCCCTCTCATTCTGCATCATTTAGCTCGCGCCGCTACACTATTTCCGCCTGAACGCGCACCAGCTAACTCTTCCTTGCATGAACACGTTTGAAAATGCACATGACTTTGCTTGAACATGGTTTGGATGTTCGCTAACGCAGATTTATTTAGGAGTCGGAGCGGTGCAGAAGTGTGTAAGGCTCTGCTGTTTGGGCATGACAAATAGTGTGTGTACTAGCATCCGGACAGCGCACTCTGATAAACATTGACATTATTGTATCGCCAGGAAAAATGTGCGCTCTCTTAACATACAAATAGAAAAGGCTCCTATCTGTGAGGACAGCATGCATGTCAAAAACACTCTATCCCAACTACGCAGGCAGAGGACTTATGTATGTATGAGCTGGCTAAGGTATTACAAGATCAGACACAAGTATTATAAGAAGTATTATAATGTCAAAACAATGTTAAAGGTGTACTGTGTAACTTTTATATGTTATTGTTTTGAATGTGCCACAGCTTGGCATTAATAGTTTTGTATCTCCGTGAGGACAAGCACATGACACTACCACACAACAAGTTACAGGTTAAAGAAAGAATGTTTTTCAATGTGATTTTGAGCAATAAAAACACATGTAGTTGATTTAATGCGAGATACATTTAATGCCTTACTGTGGAGCTTCCAGGCAAAGCAGTAACTATGGAGACAAGCAGGCGGTGGACTTCTCACCAGAAAAGTTACGCGGTGGACCTTTAAAGGTATCCATGTATCCATGGAGTGTTACCATAACAATTAAAGGTGGACTGGGTAACTTTTCTGCTTGTCTAACATGGAGATGTTATCGCTTTGCCCAAGAATGTTCCACAGTATGGCATTTAGACGATATGCCATGATACAGTTCAGATCCGTGGAGAACGCACAAAGGCATGTTTTTCAAGGTACTTTTGAGACACTAAAATAAATGTTAGATAGATATATTTAATGCCATACAGTGGGACATTCCAGACAACGCAATAACATCTCCAAGGAGACAAGCAGGTGGCAGACTTCCCATCAGAAAAGTTGTACAGTGCACCTTTACCATTTAAATAAAAATTTAAAAAAAAAAATCACATGAATGACTTAAAGGTTCTCAAAATGGCGACTAAAACAGGAAATGAAAACACATGAATGTAGGGGGCGCTATATTACATTGAAAACTTTTTTAATACCAGTTATCTTTGGTCTGATTTAATATTATTAAATAGCTTTTTAATTGTATCCAAATGCTACAGAACGTAGCTCTGTGTGCACTTGTTTCAAATGACAGGACAGAACATTAATTGCAGATTGGTCACGGTTACATAGCAACCGTTTGACCCAAGCAAACATGGAGAGTGTGAACGCACCCTTCAGGAAGAAAGCTTTTATTTGAATGGTGTTGTTTGCATGAGACAAAGATTATGCCCACTGACTCAGGCCTCTCTCTGCTTTTAATTATTGTGCTGCAAAACAAAATGTCTTATTTTAGCATATTGTTGTTAAAGGGACTGTGCTCTTACTGTTTTAAAACACACACACCTAAGTGCATTGAGTTTGCAGTATTCTTTAATGACAAGGTTCAGGGCAATAAAAATCCCATCAGTTCCACAACACAAATAACATCATGCACCTGTAACTGACAAAACTGCCCTTGACATCATCACTACTAGAGTTCATCTACATGCTGCCTCCATGTGTTACCCACTAGATTTCTAAAGTCTGTGCTCAGCAGTTTGCTGTCACCACTCACTTGCATAGTTAACATGTCACTTCAATCTGGAACATTCCCAAGAGCTTTGAAAACTGCAGTTATCAAGCCTCTCCTAAAGAAGAGCAGTCTTGATGCCACTGTGCTGAACAATTACCGACCTATCCATAATCTGACATTTTTCGGTAAAGTCCTTGAAAAAGTTGTTTACCAACAGCTTATTAACTTTCTCCAGATGAACAACTCCTTTGATGTTTTAGACCACAGCACTGAGACTGCTCTTATCAAGGTGACAAATGACATCCACCTGAACACTGATGCAGGCGAAGTCTCAGTCTTGATCTTGTTAGATCTGAGTGCTGCTTTTGACACTGTCGATCACGGGATCCTCTTACAGAGACTAGAGGACTGGG